>NDGN011545824.1:0-13077 GCA_002564285.1 Tympanoctomys barrerae | reverse complement strand
AGAGAAGAGAAGAGAAGAGAAGAGAAGAGAAGAGAAGAGAAGAGAAGAGAAGAGAGATTGATTCTAAAGTCTATTTCATTAAGCCTCTTCCATTTGTCTTCCTAGCCCTCGCCTCCTAGCCCTGTTCCTGGCAGAATGAATCCCTTGTCCATGTTAGCATCTCCCTAGGGCAGTACCACATCCTGGAAATGCCTGGCTTGCTTGAAAATCTAAGACGGACAAGTTCATATCCTTCACTTTAGACCTCAGCAGAAGTGCTCACTGGACCTTACCTCTTCCTTTCATGCCTTCAGGATTATTTCAGAATTTAAAAAGGACTGAACTAGGCCTAGTCTTCCCTAGGCCCATGGAAAGTGTCTCTTTTCTTTCCCATATCTGTAGTAAGATGCTGATATGTGTGAGCCCCTCATGCCTCTTGTGTTACCTGCCTCTGCTTCTGGACATGCAGCATACATAAGATCTGTGTCAAGTACACCCTTAGTCATGCTTGGGATGAAGTGGGAGATCATGTTGCATATACCTTCTGATTTCCTGGGACTCCAGAACAGTGCCAGCATGTGAGAAGGGCAAAAAGATCCCAGCAAGTCACAGCACACAGGGCATGCACTGACTGTCAAGTAGGCTGCAAAAACAATTGCATCTGAGAATCTAGACCATAAAATCAAGTGCTACTTGGTAACTATAGTGCTCTTCATTCAACTAGAGCATCCCAAATGCAAATTCTATTCTTTCCTATCCCAGTTTTCCTTTTTAGAAAGACCTCAGAAGATGAGACCAGTGTGATCAAGCCTGAGATACTGCTGGGGTTCCTGAATCTGTATACCAGATCATTAACTCCAGATGTTTGAAGCTACCTTCCTGCTACCATGATTAGGTTTTGAGGAACTTAAGCTACCCCAGAAGCTACCAATATATGCAGCAGCAACTATTTGCTACTGAAACATCTCCTGTTTCTTTTTTCTAGGAGTTTCTTTTAATAGTGTTTACACCCAAATTTGGAGAGTTTTATTGCATCTGGCTGCTGACCCGTATCCAGATGTTTCTGATTTGGCCATGAAAGTACTCAACAGCATTGCCTACAAGGTAGGTGTGATGGGATGTTGTGTTGAAGCTCTCAAGTTTCTCATTTTCAGTCATGAATATTCAAGCAAAAATCTCTAGGTCTGTAGCATGGTTTTTAAAAATACATAAATAAGTTGATCTTTCATAAATATCTTAAGTCTAGGTATTAGTAATATACCCTGAAATGTGTTTATATGTAGCTGTAGTTGTCAGCTTTGTTATTTTTCATGATCATCTTCATGTCTGTATGATCTGTAGTGATACCCCTGCCTCCTTGTCTGATACTGATGTTGATATCTTTTCTCATCCTTGAACCTTCTGGCCTAATAGAGACTTCAGAGAATCAGCTTTTGGTTTCATTAGATTTTTCTCTGTTGTTTTTAAATTTTTCATTTTATTGACAGATGCTGTTACCTTTTTTATTTTGTCCTCCTGATGCTTACTTTGGATTTCATTTGCTCTTCTTATCCTAATTTCCAAATACAAGTGTAAGACTTTTCTTTGGGGACTATAAGATCTTCCCAGTTCTTTCTGTGAACTCTGAGAATTTGGCCCAACACCCTTTAAATCTTTCTCCAATCTTTTCCCTCACCTATGAACAGAAAGTAATCAGTTGGAGACACAGGGAACATCCTTTGAAGACTTTGGAAGCTTTTCCTGCCCTCAGCTCCACCCTGCAGTTCCCATCCCCCTTGGCCTCCCTGGAGCTGGCCCTGTCTTCTCTGCATGGAAGTGCCAGCTTTATCTGGGTTCTGCGTCTCTTAGCTGCAGACTATAAGCTCAGTTAGTTGTTTATTTCTGTCTCTTAAGTATCCCAATCCTGAGTACTCAACATGCACTGTCTGAAAATATTTGCTTCATATGTTTTTTCTGGTTTTCTACTTGTTTATCAAAGGCACAATTTGCTTTTATAGTCAGCTTTTACTGATGGAACTAGAAGTAATTTACATAACATTTTAAATTTTTTTCTAAGTTAATAAAGTTTCCAGCTTGCAGAAAGGTTTTGAGAAGATATTACCATATCTTATATCTGCTTGGTGAAGAAATATTTTTGACCTTCCTCTGACTCCATTGCACTGAATAGTTGTCTGTGGCTGAAGGACCCTGGAGCTATAGTTTTCAGTCCTGGTCCTTTGCGCCCTACCCTGGAACTGTCATTGGTTGGTTCTGGCCTCCCATTGAGCCCAAAGTCCTTACAACAGTCTCCCTCTGGTGACATCCTGTTTGCATAGTGTTAGTCCCTTCACTGGAATTATTTCGTGTTAGTCTGATTATGCCTTTTCCCTGACTGATTAAAATCACCACATTGACTGTAAATGTTATTTCTTCAGCTCCTGGTAGTATCATAAGTTATAGTGACAGAGCGTTTTTATTCCCCTAGTTTTTAAATGCAGTAGTAATCAGGCACATCTTTCTCTTTAAAGCAGCAAAAGAATAATGGAGGAATAAGTACTGAGTTTTAAACTCAAGAGGTGTTACATGTATGCTACACTGTCTTACAACCATAGACTTGTTGGTCCAGAGATATTTCCCTGCCCTCCATGTCCAGTAGAACATCCAGCTTAACAGTAAAATGTTGGGCTTACTGTTGACAATTTGGACCAGTCTGGGTGGCTCAGTCCTGCCCTGATTTGCCCTCAGTGGAGTGCTCAGCTGCCCATTTGTACTGCATGGGCACCACATGGTCTGCTTTCATGTGTCTCCAGCCTGTGCATACAGCCAGTCAGTTTAATGTTCTATAAACTCATGGGTTTGATCCCTAGCACTGCCAAAAAAAAAAAAAAAAACCATAAATGATCCAGTACTGCTTCATGCCATTTACCAATACTCTTTCAGGCTATAAGTAGTCTCTCCCATATTGGGTACAAAATTTCAGGGTTGGATTTTTTTTTTTTTTTTTTTTTTTTTTTACCAGGAATTGAACTCAGGACCTTGCACTTGCCAGGCAGGTGCTGTGTCACCAAGCTGTATCCCTGGCTCAGGGTTGAATTTTAAAGAATTATTTGCATTTCAGTCATTTTCACAGCTTTATGTGAATATTAATGAATGGTTTAAATTTTTAGAATTTATTTTGAAAGAAAGCAGAAACTGGCCAGTTTACATCCGTTGTCACAGGTCTTTGGCGTGCAGAGGTGTCTTATGGCCTCTTCTTTGCTCTTAAAGGTACAAGACAGCCTCTCACCCTCACCTGCAGCTGGAGGCCCACAGTTAATTTAGTTTCCTGAATAGTTCAGTTTTGGAGAATCAGATTTCTGCTATTTGAGCTTATTTTTCAGTGGCTTTTATATATGTACCTTTACTGAACTCCACTTGAATTATTTAACACTAGAGTCCTAGTGCCTAATGTTGATTTCATAGCTATAAGTTTATTGCCATAGATCAACCTGTGGGGTGTTAAATAGTTCCTCTTAGGAATCTTTCTGTTCTGTGACAAACAAAAACCATTTCTCCCTGCTCTATAATAGAGATGCCAGCCACAGCCCCCACAACCCTGGATCTTTCTGGACTGTGCATTAAGTTTGTAGCTGTGAGCCAGCCCCACTTTAAGAAACTAAGACCCCTGTGTAGCACCTGCCATGTTAGCAAGTTACACCCTTCAAGCAGGTGGCCTCACCCATCCTGAATGAGCCCCAGAATCCTCAGCAGAGGGATATCTATGACATACACCTTAGTATGTGCACAGACATCAGCCTGTAGACACACCACAGCCAGAGTGACAGAGACCAGGTTGAACCTTCTGTGGAGACCTAGAATTGGGATGGCATGGCATGTGTGCATGTGTCTGTGTGTCTGTGTGCTGTGTGTGTCTGTGTGTGTGTGTGTTTGTGCATGCCTGCACACACATGGGTGCACACATGCGTGTTTAAGACTAAACACCATTAATAAAAGATTTGGAAGCATAAACATTAAGGAAATCCTTTTTTGTCCCCATTTTAATTTCAAGAAATGCCTTACTTTGTGCTCTAGGAATTAAGGAGATCATATTTCATTTTATGGAGAAATTAGCCTACTTTAGGTTAACCATGGAGCCAGATTTGTTCAGCAGAGTCAAAAACAGCCTTATGGACCAGCTAGATAGCTCAGCAAGTTAAAGTACCTGCTTAGGCAGATGCAGGGACCGGGGTTCGATCCCTTGTGTGCCATGCCAGCCCCAGCCCTGCCCCCAGGGTGCACTGAGACAGCACCTGAAACTAGGCGTGGTAGCGCATGCCTGTAATCATACCTGGGGAGGCTGAAAACAAGAGAATCACTACGAGTCCAGTCTGTGTAGTGAGTCCCTGTAGACCTTATACTAAATACATTTTTTTTTAAAAAAGCATTATTATAGAATGCTTCTTAGAATTCTCCATTCAAATACTATATAGGAGTTGCTACCAGCTATGTAAGAGAGAACCCTTACAGCCCAACAGCTACGGCCTAATTTCATGTTTGTTTGCATTGTGCTGTTACTTTTCATTAATCTCAAGCTACACAGAAGTATGGTAGGAAGAGAATAATGACCTGAAGAATTACTTGTGGCCTCAGCAACTTTCACCGCATGCACCTATTGCTGCTATGGTTTTAAGAGAACAAGGAAGGGACTGAGTCTCCAAGCCCCAGCTGTTCAGATGTCAGAGTTCACAGTCACTTTCCATGTTGGTAAATAGGAGAAAATCTAAATGCACAAATGTGTAAATTCACCTCTGGATCCCTGTAGGAGCCACATCTACAATGGGACTTATGCAGACCAGGCATGTTAGAAACTAGACACTACTGTTTTTTGTTTTGTTTTTGCTTTTTAAGACAGTGTCTTGCTACATAGTACAATGTAGTGCAGGCTAGCCTCAAACTCACAGGGATCCTCCTGCCTCAGCCTCCCAAGTGTCAGGATCATAGGCCACCACACCCAGAGACACCACTGTTTTTTTGGTTTTTTTGTTTTTTGTTTTTTGTTTTTTTATGTATTTACTACAAGATCTATAGGGTCTCACTACACAGATTGGACTCATAGTGATCCTCCTGTTTTCAGCCTCCCAAATGCTGAGATTACAGGCTCATGCCACCAAGCCCAGTCTCAGTTGCTGGCTCAGCACGCCCCGGGGGCAGAGCCTGCATGGCCCACCAGGGATTGAACCCTGGTCCCTGCATCTGCCTAAACAGGTGCTTTAGTCTGCCAAGCTATCTGGCCAGCCCCACACTACTGTTTTTAAACAATGGTGAAATGTTCATTTGGAGACCAAAAGCCTGAGTGAACAATGAAATGAAGATTGAAATACTCAGGGCAGCATGGTCAGGATTTCCATGTAACCAGTCATTAACACCCAGCTTCCCACCATCCTAGTACAAGTTGCTTACAGATATGTTTTTGTTTTTGTTTTTATATCATGTCGAGTGAAATTTCCATGCAGAACCCTCTGCTGGAGAGACCATCCAGACTGAGATGCCTGGGCTGCTCTTGGGAATCTGCTCTGTGGCTCTGGAGTGGCAGCCAGGAAGCTGTTCCCTCCAGGACTCTGCAGTGCTTTTGATTCCCTGACAGATAAATAACTCAAACATTTGTTTTGTAAACATAAGTTCTAGTTATTTGTTGTCTCTTCTCATTGATCACATGACATTGGGCTTCTCAGTAATCAGGTGATAATACCATTACCCACAACTAGTTCCAGTGCCCTGATTCAGAACTAACAGGCATGTTTCTGAAATGCCCCCAGACAGACATGTAGTGAGTAGCCTACAAGGAAGGCTCGCCCTAAGGTTACTTCCTGGAGTTCTTTGCAGTCATGGAACTCTAGGTCCTATGAAGCTCTGTCTGGATAGCCGTGAGCTGTGCGCACAGCACAGCCAGAGGCCCTGGAGATGCCAGTGTGGGTGAATGGTCAGCGCTGTGTGTGCCTTCCTGTTTCCTTTATCTTCCCAGAGTTTTATGTTCACACTGAGCTAAGTATCTGGCCAGAAATTCTACTTCAGCAAAATCATGCTTACCACCATGACGAGCTGGACTTAGGTCGTGTCCTCACCCTTCTGCTGCCTTTGCTCTTGATAGCTTAAACCCCCAGGGAGAGGATGTTCTTCAGACTGTCCTGGAGGGATTTGTAGCTATGAGCAGTCTGTGTGTCCAGTGTTTGTGTGCATATTTTGTGCCAGGTGACAGCAGTGGAGTGGTCGTGATCAAGGAGGGCTCAGGTGGAGTCCCCAGCTCTGTGCACCATCCCATCTTTATAGTCCGTGTCCTCAAACCCAACCTCTACATGGGTGCTCCTTTAAACTTGCCCAGCAAGTACTTGCTACATGACAGGGACCATGCACAAAGGCCTATCTTTGAGCCTACTCCAGTTCCCTGCCCAGTGTCCCCCATCCTCATAGTGACACTAGGTCTTCGTGATCCTCTCCCTGAGTGACACTGTGTCAGGCTCACCATGAGCCCTTGCCTTATAGCCACCACTGGGGAGCTGTCAACAGACTGGAATCGCTCCTCTCAAGGAGCTGCATCCACACTTGTGAAAGTCTCCCTACCCAGGAAGGTCCAGCCCTGTTGGGATTCCTGAGAGTAAATAAAATGACTCTTATGATAGCAGCCATGGATGTAAACTGCATCTCAGTATTAGGCAGGATGTGTGCAGTGGTGAGTTAAGAGCCAGGGCTCTGCTCATTTTCCCCAAGGAACATCTGTGAATCATGGAGGTGGGCAGTGACTGCAGCAGCAGGCAGAGGCACGCCTGAGGCTGCAGATGCTGGCTCCTGAGTCATGGCCACAGCGCAGGTCCTATGCCCTGAGCATGAGAAGGAGTGGTATGTTTCTAAAGCTTTCTGATGACTTCCTCTCAGCTCCCACTGTTTCTCCAGAAGTTTTGAAAAGGCGTTAAACTTAAAATTTAAATTTATTTTCTCTTTTAGACTTAAAGAATCCTGTCTTTTGTTTTGTGAGAGGTTTGTGCTTGTAGAATTGGCTGAATAATTTAAATACCAAAGCAAAAACAAATTCTCCAAGAACATGTATTTCCCTTGTAATCAAAAAATAAGAGGGCACTTCTTGCCCTTCCCTACTTGAAGCCAAGGGGTTTCATGGGAAACATTGATGTTGTATATGTAAGCAAAGACTTTCATGATGGTTTGTTCTCTTTGACTTTCTGTCTGGTAGCTGAATTACAGGGATAATGTTCCTGACTACATATGGATAATTTAGGAATGTGATTCCCCAGAAGAGGAGCCTCCCAAGGCTAAGGTTCTGTCTCTGGTTCATGTTTTTCTCCAGCTTCTAGAATGCAGCCTCATGTTCTATCCCTGGTGGAATTGTCAGTGGCTATTAAGAGTAAAGAGCCATAAATAAATAAATAAATAAATAAATAAATATAAAAATTTAAAATAAAAATAAATAAATAAATAAAAAAGAGTAAAGAGCCACTGTCTCATCTTCCTGATTTGGAGGAGAACTCAGCTCAGCCTCACCTGGCCCCAACTGACTGCACAGCCTGAGGGACCCAGAACCCAGCTGCTGCCAGCCCCTCTGGGTGCTGGGGAGTGGAAGGCCCAGGGCCATCTGGATGTGCTCATGTTACTGGCCATCAAGCAGGAAGTGCTCCTGTTTGCTTATCTTCTCATTGCTTATTATCCTGGAAGATAGCTGATTTCCAAATATACAAAATCCTATTAAAAATCAGATGAAACCTCTCCCTTCCTGAACATGGATGGAGTCAGTGTAAATCTCTTTTCAGGAAAATTTCAAACCCTGCTAATGTTTGCAGTAGGGCTTCTACAGCATCCACAACTGCCTCTTCAACCACAGTGCTACAGTTTAAAAAACACTGTTGAGCAGCCTCTGAATATGGGCAATGAGAATAGAAACCAGGTATCTGTAAGGGCAAGGGTGGTCTCTTGAGCTGCCCCTTCCGCAGGCCAGGCCTGGCTCACCCAGCTACCCTACTCTCCCTCACAATACAGCCCATACTTTCTTCAGGGCTGGTTTTCAAGTTCATCTCTGCCTTAGAGATAATCCACATCCCTGGGGCACAGCCAGCACCCTTCTGTGCTGCACATGAGGATGGAGAAATACAGCTCTGTTTGAGGGTGGGTTTTTGTTTTTGGTGCTAGGGATGGAACCCAGGGCCTTCCATGTACTAAGCATAAGATTGACCTCTGAGATGCATCCTAGCTACTCAAGGAGGGTAGTTTGTTTTGTTTGGTTTTGGTTTTCTTTGTTTTCTATCTTTTTGAGACAAGATCTTGCTATGCAGTTCAGGCTAGCCTTGAGCTTACCTTGTAGCCCAGGCTCGTCTCAAACTTGCAGTGATCCTCCTGCCTCAGCCTCCCCATTGCTGGGATTGCAGGTGTGCTCCACCATGCCCAGAGAAGGAGGGTAGTTTAAAGGTAATTATACTTTCTCAGATCAAAACAGGAGAGCCCCTTCTCTGTAGGAGAGAACTCATCTCACGGTTCTTTTCTCCTCCTCTACCATCCCCTCCTGTCTTTGCCTCTGGTTTTCTTAGGCCCTTCTAAGACCAAACACAGTTACACAGCAGTTCTCTGGTGATTTGCCATCCCAGTGATCCCCTGGTTAGGCATGTTGTGGCGCTCCACAGCCAAGCCTGAGGCCACCAGAAGCCTTACAGTGATGATGGAAAGAGAGCAGTGTAGGGGCCAACACAGTGTGGAGGCAGCATAGGAAAGATGAGGGGATACCCGGGAGTAGCCTCTTCAAAAGGGAGGAGATAGAGGTGGCCTTATGCCATCCAGAAAGCATCTTGAGAGCCACATGTAGGGGTTTCCTTTCAGTTCTAGACCTTACAGACTTGCCTGAGGAATTTTTCCTGCAAGAGTAAAAGAACACAGCCTCCCATTGGTATTTGAAATTTCCTTAGACTAGAATTCTGTTATGCTATTTTAAAACTTTGCAAAAGCAGCCATCAGCCTCTGGATCCTGTCTCCTGACCTCACGTATCACATGTTCTTTGCCCTTCTAGGCTACGGTGAATGCCCGGCCTCAGCGCATCCTCGATACCTCCTCTCTGACACAGTCAGCCCCAGCAAGCCCGACCAACAAGGGCATGCACATCCACCAGGTGGGGTAAGTGCACATCCACCGAGCAGTGTAAGTGACCTGATGTGAGCTTCCCTGCAGCAGCCTCCGATAGACTGCCATCTGCCCCCATTATTGCTCAGTTCCTTATGCTCTTTCGTTCCCCCTTGTTATCTTGTCATCCCTCTCTCCATCTCCTCCCTTCATCTTTTTCTCTCTCTGTCTCCTTTCATGCATACCCATATTCATCTAATCCAAAGCCTTCTAAGAATTCTTCTCTGACTTAGAGACTGTCATTTGCACATGATATGACAGTAAAAGCTAAACTCAGCCCAGTTTCTGAACTTAGACCAAATACCTGGTGACCAGAGGGTAGGCTTTGCACTGTTTCATCAAGTCCACACTCTAGGAAACAGCATGGCTGATCCCAAATGTGAGTATACACCTCAGCCCATGCTCCCCTGGACATCTGCCCTGGGCCCAGTTAGGCCTTGCCACCTCCTGGGATGTAGAGTCGAGAGAGGATGGTTCTCAGTGTCTACCAGGGGACAGCTAGGATAGTCCACACTCAGCACCAGCAGCCAACATTTGGAAGTTATATTGACATATCAAGTGGTTGAAGATATTTGTGGGTCTGCTAACAGCAGCCTGAGAAGGAAGTTTAATGTCTCATCCTCTAGTAGAGAACCCACAGTAAGGCCTACCATCTGCTCTTCTCCCCATAGAGGTTCCCCACCAGCGTCCACCAGCAGCTGCAGTCTGACCAATGATGTGGCAAAGCAGCCAGTCAGCCGTGACCTGCCTCCTGGCCGCCAGGGTACCACAGGCCCCACAGGAGCACAGTATACCCCTCACTCCCACCAGTTCCCCCGGACGCGGAAGATGTTCGACAAAGGCCCAGATCAGGTATACAGATGTGGCCCCTCTGCACACCTCATGGCACTTGGCTTCTCCTATGTGAGGATGAGACCTCATGTTTAGGTCTGCCTTGGCCCAACCTGATAACTGCTTTATTGACCCTATTGGGTGGTGGTCCCTCATCCACTGCCCTGACTGCTAGCTGGCTAGTCCAACCCAAATACAGATGCCTCCTACCCTGTAGCTTCTCCCCATTCACTGGCCTTGAAAATATTATATGACAAAATAAGCACGTGAAGTCAATTTGGTTTGGTTTTGTTTGTTTGTTTTGTTGGGTTTTTTTTCTTTTTTTTCTTGGGTAAAGAGTATTTTGCATCAGCTTGAGGTAGCAGCTGCTCCACAGAGTATTTATTCTGAATGGATTGTTTGTTTTTTCCCATAAACATTCAATTAGTCCACACAAATAAGCACACTCTCTTTGCCTTTAACTAAGTGGGAAGGAAATTCCAGGAGAGCTATCTCCAGGGTTCAAGATCCAGAGCAGGTGTGCTCACCCCAAGGCCTCCTGTATTATCCTGAATCAGAGGCACAAGATCTGAAAAAGGTTATTAAGCTGTGCTGAGGCATCTGGCTGCTGTCTCCAGCAGTGAGTGTCTCTCCAAGGTAGAGGTGTACCCTGGCCTACTTGGTCCTCAGTGAACAGAATGGAGTCCTAACTACCTTGGGAGTTAACTTCATGCAAGGTTACAATTGTGGGTAATCAGCAGGGCCCACACAGCAGCATTACAGCAGGTCTTCATTTACTGGTCAGTACCAAGCCACTCTGACATTGAGGCCTTAGATGACCAATAAGCTCCAAGCACAGGTAGCCTCCTACCTGGGCCCTGATGGAGGTGTTGCTGGGAAAAAGTGGATGACCAGCAAATGAAAACCATGATCTAGGGGAAGAGCATAGCTGGCATAGATATGAGTGGTCCCCACACCCCTGCAGAGCCAAAGCTGTTGCTTCTAGTGGGAGATGAGCCCTTCTCTTGTCCTCTGGGTGATGAGGAGGCCCCTCTCTGCCAATATTTGGTGTGAGAAATGCCTTCAGCCCACCTCTGAGTGGTTGGCATGGGGATTCCTGGAGCACAGCTCTGTGGAACAAAGAAACCACCAGCCCTGGCACCCCAGGACCATCCAAGAGCCCATGGTGAGAAGTGGTCCCTGTCCACATAGCAATTTCCAGCATTTTAAGAGTTAGGTCTCAGGTGACCTGTACTTAGCTGTATTCCCAGCTGGTATCTGTATGGCTGTCAGAGGGGCAGCCTGTGCCAGGCAGCAGAGGCATGTAGGATTGAGGAACTATACATAAGGGCTGTCAACACAGCAGTGGAACTTGGCAAAGGGGTGACTGAGGCTGTACTGGCCAGGTCACACTGGGATGGCCCTAGGGTCAATAGGCAGATACAGACTACACTTCTTAACCCTTGCCACTCAACCCCTGTCCAGATTGATGTGCAGGACCTCTTGGTCACTAGGATGCCCAGGTGAGTAGCAGACTGCTCAATACCACCTCAGTCCCCTGTCAAGGACCCTTTTAATCACACAGAGAAGTAAGGGAAAAATAAAATTTGAATTTTCTCTTTTCTTCTGACCCTCCACCTTCTAAACACCTGAAAGACTACGGATGATGCAGACGATGCTGCTGGACACAAAAGCTTCATCTGCGCCACAATGCAGACAGGGTTCTGTGACTGGAGCGCCCGGTACTTTGCCCAGCCTGTCATGAAGGTGCGTCCTGGTGTAGGCCCAGTGGGACTCAGTGGGGTGGGCCAGCACCTAAGGCCTAGAGCCTCTGTTCTTACCTCCTTCCCTGGGCCCCTAATACTAGCCTCATGCCGACTCCTCTGCTTCACACACCATGTGTCCTCTGTCTCACTTGAGACTGCACTAACCCAGGTAGAGGCTGTGTCTCAAGCAGATGGCCAGCATTTTGGAGGGCTTTGAGCTCCTGTCACATGACATTGGCAGCTGTTGGAGGTTGGCACCAAGTTGCTATCATGATGGGAGTGTCAGCAGTTAGGATAGAAGAGTGTGTGTTCCTTGTCCCTCCTATCTTCTCAGAGGAAAGACTAAGGAAAACTGCCTCTCCAGGGCTCCTGGTGTCACATTTATGACTTGGCCCTCATCTGCAAGGTCTCTTGGTTCCTTTGAAGGAATGCACCAGGCCTGGACTCGGAGGACTGTGCTTAGTGCTGGGCTGGCCCCGCACACTCAAATTTGTTTAGCAAGACTGCTTTTCAGTCTTAACCTGCCACAGCTATAACCTGACCTGGGTCCTAAGGATGCAGCAGCTCTGTGGCTATAGATTCTAGCCATGTATACAGGTCCTTGGCTCTTCCTTGAAATAACACAGGAATTGTCTTATCATCAGGTTCTTTGTTGTCTTATCTTTCTGCACAGACTCATTTTTAGATTTTTATATGATCTTAGAAAACCTTCCTCTTCCTTTATAATGATAATTGAAAGTTAAAGCTTATTCTTAATTGCATATCAGACTGGATGACTAAATAACTTCTGTGGAAAGCAGTTAGATTCTGTTTTACAGCTTTCTTTTGTTTTCTTCTTACACTGAATATAGACTTTTATCAATAGAAATGCAAGATAATCATTGTCATACCCAAGGCCAGTAATAACATTGTAATTTATTGTCTGCCTCTCTGCCAACAAAGGACAGGAGATCTCTCTTTTGTATTTTAGATGGCTCTAAGAGTGTAAAACAGCCTGACTTTTCTGGAAAGTCAGATAATAAGTACCTAAAGCCGTAAGCAGCTGCTCCCTTTGGCCCAGTAAATGATTTGCTAAGGTAGTCTCTCTGTTACTTATAATAGTGTAAATTGGAGTCCACTTAAATGGCTAGCAGAGGTCAAATAGTTAAACAGTTATGAAAGGTTTGGTGAGATATTATTGGAACTATTTAAAAATTAAGCTTTCAGTTATTCAAAAGACTGGGGCCAGGGAAATGGCTCAAAGGAATAAGCGCTTCCCTGGCAAGCGCAAGGGCCTGAGTTCAATTCCTGGTTCCAAAAAAAAAAAAGTTATTCAAAAGACTGAGGCAAGGGGCCAGGGAGATGGCTCAGTGGAATAAGTGCTTCCCCGGCAAGCGCAAGGGTCTGAGTTCA
>NDGN011545823.1:1500-14449 GCA_002564285.1 Tympanoctomys barrerae | reverse complement strand
TGTGTGTGTGTGCGTGCATGTGTGTGTGTATGTGTGTGTGATGTTCGCATAGTGATTCACTCTTGTGGCCGACTCTTGGTCGGGTAGAACGCAGAACTGTTCCTGGCAAGGGAAAAGTCTAGCTCCCTCTGGGCTGCAGCGTCGCAGGGAGGAAGGGCTCTGTCTTTCCAGCTCGGCCTCCAGCTCTGGCCGAGGTGCTCTCTCCACATCTCCCGCTGGGCTCTGCCATCCGCGTCCCACCCACCAGGATCTCCATCCAGCCCGCTGCTTCCAAGGCCATGAGCATCTCATGCGTTTGTGGTGAGCAGTCAGCTCGCAGACTCCTGTCTTTGCCCAACTGCCTTGATGATGAAAACACAAACGATTTCTCATTACCTGGGAGTAGGAGATGCACAATTTAATAAAAGGCTTTTAAAATCTGAAGTAAATTTTAAAAGTCCACTCACCTTCTACACGTCTAACAAAGTCAATCACTTGTTTTTATTCAGTATTTTCTCTAACCCTTCAGTAATAGACCTGGCCTGCTCCAGACCTTTCCATTGAGCAGATAATTCCCATCTTTCCACACCACTGTCCTGTTCAGTGGAGCAACAATGGAGTTTATGGGATAATTTCATTTTTTACTGTAATAATTCACTCAGTGATATCTACAAGTGGTCTTACATATTCCATTATTTCTGAGCAAAAGTACAATGTGAAAAATACTTTTTATTCTCTTTAGAGTGCAAGGCCAGCTCTCTCTCAGTTCTTTCATGGAGAGTAGTAACAATATTTTAATATTTAATTTGAAATAGCCAGTCTGGGGAAAATTACTTTGAAATATTTAACTATTCTATTTTCCAGGTGGTACTGGTGAAATTCCAGGTCTCAATTCTGCCTCCAAGTCACAGTTCACTTCCACGTTACTTCCCTGCCTCCCTTGCCTTTTACCTGCTCTGCAGACTGGATCATTCCTACTCCTCTTGAACTTCTGTCTGAGTGAAATCTCTGCTGTAGCTGCCTCTTTATGTATAATTAGAATACATAAGAAAGCACCTATGGGGAGAAACGAGAACTTGCACTGATCAGGAGCTCTTCCTTCTTCATAGAAAGAAAAGTGCGTGTTTACATGTCACGTTCTTCTGACTGGAGCCCATCAGAGGAAGCTCGTGACATTTGGATATACAGCGCTCGTGCATGTCTCCGATGTCAAAATAACTGGTAGGTCACACGCAGGTTTTGGCACCGGGATGCTGACATTTGCTTTCATCAATATCTGAACTTTTCAAGACCAGGCTTTGGCAAAGCCACGCTGAGAGACATCGAGATCACCGGGGATGTTCGCCCAGCCTGGGGCTTGGAGTTGGGCGGGAGCTGTCTGTTATGCTCTCCTGTGGGCTGCTCTTTACAGAGGAACAATAGAGTTTAATGAATTTTAGTCTCATTTCACTGAAACACCAAATTATAATCAACTAAAATAATACAGGAATTATGTGTTTTGAAAATGAAGATAGTTTTCCAGCAACTGAGAAGTTCAGACATAATTACTAAATGATTGCTAGAAAGGAAGTCGGCATTCGCCTTGGTTAGAGCACACAGCACTCAACTAGTTTTAAGAAGTGTTAGTGATTGAGATGTAGGACTAATATCAAAGGTGGATTCAAACTTTTTGAGAATATAAGAAGCTTCTTTGTTACCTAAATAAATGTTGAAAATGAGACAATGACACAAATGTCACCAAACAGAAGGCTTGTCAGCAGTGTCACTTATCCCAGGCATTTACTTTTTGTTGGCTAGACAAGAGTTGCCAGCTATATGGCCGGTGTGCAAATGAGGAGCACTGACCTCAGTATATACACCAAGTACAATTTTATTTTCTGCTGAAGGAGTCTTACAATCTTGCACCGTTTTACCCAACATTATGAGATTTTAGAGTTAAAGGACATTAAGGTGATTTTAAGTTAGACAGTTCTTTAAGAAAGGAATCTTCAGGCCAGAGAGATAGCTCAGCATACTAAGCACCTACTTAGGCAAGTGCACAAACCAGAGTTCGATCCCTTGCATGGCATGCCACACTGGTCTCGGCCCTGGGCGTGCTGAGCCAGCCACCGGGACTGGGCGTGGTTGAGCACACTGTAATCCCGGCACTGGGGAGACTGAAACAGGAGGGTCACTATGAATCTGAGATGCATAGCGAGACCCTGTACCAAACAAATAAATAAATAAATAGAAAAGGATCTTCAAGATAGATCAAACTATGTTTTTTAAAAAATCTTTCATTTATTGATGTATTTGGGACAGGGTCTCAGTACGCAGCTGTGATGCATAGAGCTCCTCCTGTCTCAGCCTCCTCAGCACCAGCATTACAGGTACGGGCCACCATGCCTGGTTTTAGTGGCTGGCTTGGTGCTAGGGATCGAACCCAGGTCATTGTGTTTGCCAAGCAGTTACTTAGACTGCTGAACTATCTCTCCAGCCCTCATCAAACTATGTTTTGAGACATTTTTCTCTCTAAATACATGAAATAATAATAATAATTATTATCATTGGTGTTTTAAGGAAGGATCTACAGGGTGTTTAAGGTCTCACTACTGGATCAGACTTGTAGTGATCTGCCTGATTACAGCCTCCCAAGGGCTGGGATTACAGGCACGTGCCACCACACCCAGTCTCAATTGCCACCTCAGCGCCCCCCTGGGGGCAGGGCCAGCCCTGCAGGCTCAAGGATCAAACCTCTGCTTGCAAGTGCTTTAATCCACTGCATTATTTGGCCAGCCCTGAAAAATTAATTATTAAATCACACCAGTCTCATGAGCCTCTTACATCCTATGTGAAATCATAAGATTCTTTTAAGGGTTCTCCCTTGCTGTGCTCACCTTTTGCTGTTAATATTATTACAGACATGTAAGGTATATGGAAGTTAACAGGCTGCGAGAGAGGGATTGGCCCTCGAGAGAGTCAGTGAGGAAGCCGAGGCTCCCAGGGTGCTGTGTGGGAGGCAGAGCTCAAGAGGGCCAGGCCTGTGAAGGAGACGCAGGAGGCAGGCCTGCAGAGCTTCCTGGGGATAAACAGCCGCTCGAGAGCAGGCATCCGGCAGGCCAGATGGGCACCAAGCAGGTGGGTGACCAGAGCCCCTGGCCCACGCCTCTGTCCCTTTCCAGAGTAAAGTAGGAAAGTTGATGGTGCATACAATGTGCCCTTGCTCCGGGGCTCCCTTCCTACTGGTCACCATTGTTAGGTGAATGTACTTGTAACCTTATAGGTTTTTGTAGTTTGATCCATAATTTCCCAAATTGTGATTTTGCTATATAAAATGACCTTGCCAGTGGGTGCTGGCCACTGCCCACTCAGAAACTGCTGGAAATCCAGGGCCTAGTCTTATTATTAAAAACAAAACAAAACAAAACACCACTTAACCTATTCCTACTCCTTTGGTTCATACTTTCATTCCTAGATGTTGTGAGACTGTAGCTCGGTACATACAATCACAATATTATTTTCTTGCGTTCTTGCCCCTCACTGGTCTCTTCTGTAGTAATCTCCCTTCCGCATCACGTCATCCACAGAAAATGCTTCCGCTGCAGCCTGTGTGCCTGCTTTGCTTGGCCCTCCTCTTCATGATGGCCTCTGTTTCTGGTTGCCTGGATTGGAAATGTCTTCAAATCCTCAAGTTGATGTGATTTGATTTTCCCCTTACTTCATTACACAATGAAACCAGCCTCTGTTCCAGTTTTACTGAACGCCGTTGAAGTTCTTCCTGTCGCTCAACTGTCCCCCTGGGAAGTTACACCTGACTCCTTCTCCCTCCAGTCCAGCTGATGACAAATTTTGTCTCTTGTGTCACTGAAGTGTCTGAGTCCTCTGTCCCTTCTCCTGTTCTCACTGCCATCGTCTCTGTCTGTTCCTTTTCTCCCGTGCACAGGCACTTCAGTGGAAAGAGCATGTCCCTGGGCCTGCCGCTCACTCGCTCGTGCAGAAGATATTCCCTCTGTAGTCCTTGTTTCAGAGCCTGAGAACAAAATAGGGAAACCATGTCTGCATCTCTTGGGAGGTCAGGGCTGTCTAGGTGACATCAGTGAGTGGGATTTACTGTGCATCTTGGGGAGAAGAGGCACTTCGCATTGGCCTCACTGGTCAGCACAATAATTCTACAAGTCGGTATTGTGAACCCCCTTCTAGGTGGAGACTGAGTAATGGTCTCCGATCCAAAGACAACAGGCAAGCCCTCTGCAGCGCCAGCACTTTTGTGTCTTGCTGCACTTCTCAAGATCAGCTTGCCACATGGCCCTGAGCTTTCATGCCTTTAGACCAACTAACAGGCAACCCAGAGTGACCTTCATTCCCTTGGTCGCCTGGGAGCCCTGACGCTCCTTCAGAACTCAGCCTGTGTGTCCTGTGCTACAATCAGCTGTTCGTCACTGCCCTGGGAAACCTATGTCCAGTCTTCTAAATGCGCCCCGCAGTCCGAGCCTGTGCCTGGAGGGGAGTCGGTCCCGCTGCTCTGCGAGTGTGACCGTGTTGAGCACATGCTCCAGCCAGAGCACTCTGCGAAGGCAGAGGCATTCACACTTTCAACCCCGTTTCCATTTCCTTGTCAGGAGGAGCCCTTACCATATCATTTGGCTAGACTGTGAGCCAAGGAAGGTGCCCAGAAAGGCCCACTTCTGCCCACTCTGTTACCTATTTCTGATCTCATTCCCATCACGTTCCTCCACTCACCCAGCTACCTAAAGCTGCCCACCTGCACGTCCTGGACACAGCAGGGTCTCTCTGGCCATAGCACAGGATCATCTCTTGCTTAAATGTCTCTTCCTCAAGGTTTTGCCTATTTTCCTTCATCTGTTCCCATTAACAGAAAAGCTTCCCTGAAAAAATATATATGCACGTAGCTCCCATCTGTATTATATCTTCCTCATGCTTTTCCCTTTTCCTGTCTCGCTGTAATCCACACCTGTGTCTGGCACGGTATGTGTTTGTTTTCTGATTACTCTGCACCTTCACCGCCTGGACAGAAGCCCCCGGAGCAGGTGCATCACTTCTTTCACGTACTACGTGTCTTCAGAGTCTGGATGAGGCTGCAGCACGTGGCAGGCGCTGGCTGGCCTTTGTCTGATGAGCAGCACACACGACACTCAGTCCAGCTCTCATCCTAACCGTGAGCAGTGCTTGTGGAGGGACTGCTTGTGGAGGGACTGCTGCTGCGTCTGCTGACCTCACGTGCTGTCCCCACCTGTGCAGGTGTCCTGGCCTGAGCTGTGCCTGTTTCTTACACTGTCAGGTGACAGACTCTCCTTGAAGGTGAGTCTTCAGCTACGAGCTCCAGGAAACTTTGCTTCAAGCCCAAAGTGGTAGGAAGGTGAGCAGAGGACACATGGCCATAAAGGTCAGGGAGGAAAGAACTGGAGAAGCCCCTCGTGTGTGTGTCAGATCAGCCATGCTACACCAGAGAGAACGAGAGGAGACAGGAGAAGCCCTGGGGCGGTGTGCGCCTCCCTACTGGTCTTCCTGCAGGCTGTTGATCCTGCCTTATGACTTCAAAATGCTTCAAACCTTCTAGAACTCGAAGACTTCAATGGTCCTTTATGAATCTAAGTTTATGACTAAATCTTTGACACAGTCCTCAATAAAAAACTTTGTAACTTGAATTAGTATTGCATTTATTATTTGCCATTATAATTATATAATTCTACACAGCCTCTCTGCTTTTCTTGCATTTTGCCACATGCCTTATTTGCTTCTTTAATTTGTGAAGTGCATTTGGAAAAGCTGTGTCTTGCATCTTCTGAGCTTTACACCCCAACAAACACATTGGCCATGTGTGCCCTTCTGGGTAGTTCTTAATTCTAGCCCTGCCATAAAGGAGTGGGCAGAAGAGGTTATGGAAATGAACTCGATTTACAATATGTGATAGCTCAAGAAAATTTATACATTACTGTTTTTCCAGGAAATACTTAAATATTTATTGGTTAATTCAGTGACTGTTCTTCACAAGCATACAAATTCTGGCATGAGATGTCTTTTCTCAGCTGTTAGCAGCGCTTGGTCATCCATCACCTGTTCAAAGACTTTCGGTCCTTTAGTGACTGAGCTGCCTGCACCGGGAGCCACCTGGTGGGTGCTGCGCCCAACTCCACACCGCTCCCTCCAGGAAAGCAGGTGCTGGTCTGGAACCATCCCAGAGCGCCCCTCTGAGCAGTCTTGTCCCTGATCCCCTGTCGGGTTCAGCCTCCTAACAGTTACACAAGCAATCACCAGAATCCCGCACCATTGAGACGGAGCTCTCCACCGGCAGCAAGACAGCCCAAGAGCTGGCCACTCGGTGCAGGCTCCCGAGGCGCGACTTCCCTTGGCGTGCGCGGAGCCACTGCAAGGGTGAGCTCCTCTCGGCGCGCTGCTCCCTTCCTGTCTCTACCACAGGTGCCCTTGAGATGAGATTCTTTTCAGTTGTGAAAGGCAGCGTGAACCGAAAGAGGTGGAAGGGCCGCCTTGTAAGAACACACATGCGCGGGCGTCCTCCGTGGTGCCACCGCGTGGAGAGCGCCCAGCAGCTGCTGGCTCGGCTTCGGCTTCTCGTGGTGCCCGCGCTGAGGACGGCGAGCATGCCGGCCTTTCTTTGCACGGCAGCCCCCTGGAGTCAGCGTCCACAGGGAGAGCTGCCCCGGGAGCGCCGCGCTTCGCTCTTTGCCTTGCCGCCACAGCTGCAGGCACCCGTGCAGCAGGGCTGGGGAGCCCCGGACCTGGCCGCTCCCTCTCTTCCTAGTCTTCAAAGTGCTGCTTTGTGCTCCCCACAAGCTGTGCGCTCCCTCAACTTGATTTATAAAGAAAATGTGAGTGGCTAAAAACCGTAAGAACTGAAAAAGAATTGAGTCAAAATGACTCGTTCTCTTGGATTTCAAAAGATCTTTTCATTTGGCATGAAAAGGCCTTGGAAACTTTTGTTTAACAGTGGATGCAGCTTTTAAATGTCTCAAGACAGCTGTTTCTTTTTCTCTGTTTATGAGAAAAAGCACATTCACACAGGCAGATACACCAGGGGACAGCAGGTGGGGTGTCTTCACCCCGCATCCCTGCCTGTCCTTTCCTGCATCCCTGGCTTGGGGACACAGCCGAGCTGGTGCAGATGCTGGACAGAAAGCACCGCAACTGGCCTCCCTCCTCTGTGGCTTGTCCCTACTCCGTCCATCCCCACAAGGGTTCTGGGCATTAGCATTTTAGGGAACAGATTTCCTGGATTTAGGTGAGGATCAGGGGACAAGACACCCAGTCCTTTCCAGGCTTGGCATTCTTTGCACGAAATTGGATCCTTCCAGAACATATTCTGTTCCGTAATGGAAACACTCCACATTTCTAATCAAGAACACATATTAAATATATGGAGAGTAACACCACAAAGAGCAATCTTTACAAACAAATATTCTGTCAGCAACATCTACCAAGAGTGCGGTCTTAGGGCCAGTTGCCCTGGGTATAAGACATAAGGGAATAGATCTCAAACAGAATCTTTAAAATAACACAGCTACTTAAAGCCAGCGATTCAAGATTGCTAACATGTAACACTTGGAAATAATGCCAGTGATAAAACCCTTCCGCTCCAAATGGCTAGAAGGCGGTAATAATGTAACAGTTCTAACCAATTGCTTTCATTTGCAGTCCGATTCCACAAACCCCGCCCACCCGCTAAAACCTTGGAAAACTACTGCACAAGGAACTGGTTTAGAGGGGAAGACCTGCTTTAAAATTTCGAAGTTTGATTAACTGAGGTTGGTGCTTTTCAGACTTTCATGGGAGTAAAGATCGTCCCTCGCTGAGGTGCATGTCGCGAGGCAGTTGGCATGAGGCAGTTGGTGTGAGGCAGCTGGCGCGAGCCAGGAGGAAAGCATGCGTTTCTAAGGAGCTGCTATCCTGGGGTCACGGGACAGAGCGGAACCCATGGCATTCGACAGGACTTTAGGGCGGCGACTGCTTAACACTTTCACAAAGTCATGATGGTAAAACAGAGCTCTCAGCATTTTTAGCCTCTTAACATTTTGAGCCCAAATGTCTTACTGCTGGTTCTTCTGTTTTAGCAAGTTAGGCTGATACTTTACATTGGATTGTGCTGTTACACAATTTTTCTTTCCTTTCTCTTCTTCTTCTGTGTTTTAATTTTTAGACCCTAAACCGGAATTATGAAACACCTACTACGTTCTGGACACTATACCAGTTTCTGAGACAACATTCGTACTCGAAGGAAACCATATTTTTTGTCCTTATAAATCTTACATTTTGGGTGGAAAGAGAAGGAAGCGAGAAAACACAGTACAGAGCCTGTTACCCACATGCTAGCGGCGAAGAATAACCATTCTTCAGCACCGTAATGACTTCCGGGAGATTGGTGTCACTAAAATGTGACAAAGTAGCTAATCTAACGGGTGACCACACCAGGGCTGAGCCAGAGGTCCCGGCTGCCAGCAGGCCCTGGCGACGTGTGTGTGGTGCGCAGGCTTGGCAGCTCCAAGCTCCAGGAGAGGCGGTAGCTCTCGCAGCAGGAGCGCGTCGGAGCAGCGGGGCTCCGCCTGGTCCTCGGGACAGACTCTGGGGAAGCAGCCGCGCACGCAGGGAGGTGCTCGTCGCCCTGAGCCGTGCGTGTGTAGAAGGACGCTGGTGTATCTGTTTTTGAGAATATCTTCGTATCCGTCTTCTTAATAGTAAAGGTAATGTTGGGAAGCTGTGTACCTCTTCTCATCCAATGTAAGAGGCATAATTGAATAACAAATCTCTATAGATTGCACCTCTGCCAATGAGATGGAGAAAAGCAAATGTAGGAATGTTTCTAAGATCAAGGGAGCTATATATAAGCACTATTATTAAGAGAGTAACGCTATTAAATATGCAGCTTTAAGTTAGTAACTTTACAACAAACACTGCATGTCTATGACGCATTAATTAAAGCATTTTGAGTGTTCTTTTGGAGGACTTAAAGCACTATTTGAATAGCAGCAAAAATGTACAAAGGTAAAATTGGAAGCCCAATTTTAAATCGAATTCCATTATTATGTGCAAGCCACGTCTTCTCTTAATTCCTGAGCTCCTTCTCTGACACACGGGATAAAAGGCCACTGTTCTTCTCAACAAAGGTGTAGCTGTAACAAAATATAAATGGATGTAAATTTACTCTTGGAAGTTGATATAAATAATTTCAATGAGAATTGTTGAGAAAGTTAACTGATGACATATCTCATTACTATCAACTAAAATTACCACTTCCTGTTCAGCTTTTCCAACACTTACTGAGCCTGGCATCTCTGCCTACCATTGCATTTTCTGTATGGGCAAGCATGAATAATAATTTATGGAGAGAATCAGCTAGTGAGGATGTACAGCACTCATGACACACACTGCTATCAACAGTCACAACGCTAAGCCCAGGCTACACCTAACCAGAGGAGGGCATTGAGGCTGCACTGGCTTTCTTGAAAGGTCAGGGGTTAAGAGTGAGGTATGAGATGCAGCTACCAGGACACTCCAGACTGGCCAAGGACAGGAGGACATGCTGGCACAGTGCAGGGCGGAGCAGCACTTTCATGAGTTCAAACCTGGAGAGGGGGCAGAAGACAGGTCCAGTGGGCTGACGTACCTGTGTGTGAGTCTCGGGCTTCTCGCCAAGAGACAGTGGCAAACTGTGACATACAGAATTACAGGTGAAAACCAGGCAGCTCTATGACCAGGGAAATCGAGTAAAGTACTCCGTGAATGAGGCCAGCATGAGGGAGACGTGGCACACGGCCAAGCCCAGGAGCCGGTAGGGGTTACAGGACTGAGGATGACGTGGGGAGGAGCAGGGCACAGCAGAAGGGCATTTTGTCTGCACAAAATGGAAAATATGACTGTAAAAGAAGCAACTATTTCCTTTTTCATGTAATATGCCCAGAAGTAGGAATTACTGAAGCCCTGCCATGCCGTTTGAGATCCAATTTTCTCTTGCCTCCTGCTTGATGATCCTCAACCTGCTTCCTTGGTGCACACGCTTGAGGCCACATAATCACACGCTTGCTGTACTCTGGGGCTCACAGCCAGCTGCAAGCCGGAAGGCATAAGTAGGGGAAAGGCGCCTGGGAAATTCTTTGGTACCTCATTGGGCTGAACCATGTCTCAGCCTCAGCCCAATATTGAAAGGAAAACTGGGAAATCGGTCATTTTAAATTGTCGTGTGGATCCCAGAGCAGAAAGAAGAGAACTGAATGGGAGATGGGGTTTCCTAGCCATACAGCCCTGAGATGTACAAGAAAATGGGTGATTGTTGAGATGATGGCCCTGACACGTGAGCAAGAACAAGGTGTGAAGCCCAGGCAGATGGTGAGTGTAGGTGTGGAGGACATTGGCTTCATGATGGAGAAGACAGTGGGTGTGCATGCCACTCAGATGCAGTCCAGGGCAGTTAAAGCAATTAAAGATCGCTCATTGCACCCTCCAACTTGATGGAGCCTTTACACTGCATTGACTCTTCATTCTGTCATGGGTGAGGGAAATAGTTCATGGGCATGATCCTTTCTGCTGCCATTCCTGCATTATTCTCTACATTTATGGTAAAGATGAGCTGCTCTTGGCATAGAAGCAGGCAGTACAATGCTTTAACCTCATTACACATGTAGAGAATATCCTCCTAATAGGCAGCACTTGACTTGCATAAAATCAACTGTATGCAAACAGTTGCACAAAGCACATAAAATGGATTTAGAGAGGTGGAAAATTTTTGCATTATGTAAGCAAAACAAAGTCACAAAAGAGTACAAGCTGAATGTGGTGTGAGTCATTGTCCCTGGTGACGTGTTGTGCAGGCGCTCTGAGCACAGCACACGTGGCAGCCTCCCAGAGGAACAGGACCCTGGCGTTTAATTTCGAGAATATCTGTGTTTCCTGTGGCTTGTCTCCTGTTGCTCGATGTTATTTGTATTGTTCCTTTCTCTACTGCATGCTAATGAGGACTAGAAATCTGCGTGAGATGGAGAAAAGCTGGTGTGCATCTAGGGCTGGTCCGCAGTCCTGCGGCTCTTGCTGACTTCTGCAACAGAGAAGGGAGGCTGTGGTGCCGACGTCCACCAGGCTGTGTTTGCAGGGCTGTCTGGGAGTGCGTTCTCCAACCAAGCCCCCATCTGACAAATAGTGTTTCTGTTACCCCTTGCAGAAGTTGTTAGGAGAGTGGGCTTTATTCTGGTCCAAGATAAAAAGCAGTTAAAAAATCTGAGTAGGAAGAAGACTGGTGGGTCCCATACGTGGTAAATGTCTAAATTCCATGTATTATTACAGTGAGAGGTGCATCATGACTAATCTCCCTGCAAATGCCCCTTTGCTTGAGCACACGCACGCCATCACTCTTGCTGCTTGCTGGGATGGCCTGGAAGTCCTCTTTATTCTACTTAAGAATTATGATAAAAAACACAGCTATTGCCAAGCGGCCCCCAGTGGAAATGCAGCCTTGAGCAAACAAGACTCTGTGCCCTCATTCACCTTGTCCCCCAGAGCTCACACCTTGGCACTGCTGGCTCTCCCCAAAGTCAGTGTGACCCTGAAAGGGAGGCATTTGGGGTTGCTTTGGGAAGTTTGAGGTTGGCTTGTTAGTGCAATTTCGGAAAGAAGAGTTGCAGAAATGCTTCAGAAAATGGACAATAAATGTGCTCCAAGTCAGAGGAAAATTTCAGGGGGATTCATGTTTTACTGTGGTACACTTTTACAAATTAATTATTTACTACATATTTTAATCATACCTCATACTCTGTACAATAGATTTTTTTGAAAAGTGAAAGCAAATTTGACCTTGTAAGAACAGATACTTGGAAAGAAAAAAATAGAGCATATGTATAGAGAAAATAATAATCATAAGGGGAAATCATTTAGAAATCCTTTAAGGGCCAGGGAGATAGCTCAGCAGTATAAGTGCCTGCCTGGCAAGTGCAAGGTCATGAGTTTGATCCCCAGTATTGCAAAAAAAAAATCTTTTAAAATATTGAAAGCAATATAAGGGCTGGCAAGATAGTACAGCGGACTAAGCACTGGGTTTGATCCCCGGCACCACATGCCACATCATCCCCACCCCCAGGGCACACTGAGTGGCCAATGAGTCCAGGCACGGGGGCACATGCCTGTAATCCCAGTGCTGGGGGTGGGGGTGGGGGTGGTGGCTACAAACAGGAGGATCACTATGAGTCTGAGCTGCATAGTGAGATCCTATTTCAAATACATAAAAAAAACAGTATAAGACTTATTCCATTTTTATTCTGTATTGTTATTTTTAGAAGGATTTTTGACCTACCACATATTATTAGAAGTAGACATGGTCTGCTGTACACACACATTCTTGTCTCTCGTTGAGTGTCTTTATTTCCTTGTCATGGGGATACAGCACCCAGAACCTGCAACCTAAAGGAGAGGTTTACTTCACTGTCCTCCAAGGAATTTCAGTCCAGGGTTCCAAGGCTCCAGCAGAGGAGCTATATGGTTGAAAAAGGTGGAAGGAAGCTTCTCAGACCCTGGAGCCTGAGGCTGCGAGAGGAGGGCTGGACCGCTCTTCCAAGCTGGCCCTCCGCCTAAGGCCGCTTTCAGCAGCCTCAGGATCCAGGCATCTTCCTAAAGCCCTGCCTAGGAGCACAGGTGGCTTAGCCAGGACCTCCAGATGTAAACTTGGACAGTGGCCACAAGATTTGTTTAGTGTGTGACAGGCCTCACTATGTTATAAAGTTCGTGAACAATCCTAATTATTTTAAATCACTTGTTATTCAACAAACATTAGTTTAGCTTTGTTTTGGATTAGGAATTCTGGAGAAAGAAACTGTAAGATGGAGATTTCTGTAGAGAAGTTTTATAAGAGTCAGCTCTGGTTCAGCAAGGAGGGAAGCCAGAGTGGGCAGACAGGGCACATTGCCGGTGGGGCTGCGGTGGAGGTCCCCACAGGCCACACCTTACTGCTTGGATTTTCAGTGGGAAATTGTCAGTG
>NDGN011545819.1:16549-45641 GCA_002564285.1 Tympanoctomys barrerae | reverse complement strand
TCACCCCACTGCATTCAGTATCTACAACACAGGCATAAGGAGGAGAAGGACACTCTTTCTAGGCATCAGTTCCCGGTCACTGCAGCATAGGGATGGGATGGAACAATGGGGGAATGGTACACTGCCAATCCTATCACAGAACAGTCACACAGCATGGGGTGGGTCATGATGTCTTCCTTTCAACAGACCACAATTTTGCTACAGCTATGAACACCAGCCTGCAAAGAAGCACATTATTTTGTAGGTAGGATTTCTGCAAGAATCTGAAGCCATGGTATGTGTACTGGGGCCTCCGACCTCACCTTTCTGCCTGGTTCACACTCCTCTACATTACATCCCCTCCCAGGTGGCTTTCATTGGTAGCAGGGACTCTAGTTTACAGACCTTTGAAGGGTTAGTCCCCTCCAGGAGGACCAGCCCAAGAAGAGGCAATTAGGCAGATCCAAGGCACTCTGATTGTAGCCCTAGTCACAAAGAGGACATTCTTCGGAATGGTTACTCCATGCCACCTTATCCATCGGATTACCCAGTGAACCCGGCCATATATGGCAGCTGGGCAGCAAGACAAGACAAGGACATGCTGCTTCTGGAAGAAGATTCCTATTCTTTTTTTTTTTTTGCAAGAAAAAAAGATACGCTAGGATATGATTTCATGGGAAAGAACATTCTAATAGAATGCCCTCACTGTGGCTGAGAAGTTCAAGGGCAACTCCTCCATAAAACTCAAGATAAAACAATTTGGAACACATGCTTTTGAAATCCTGTGATGGTAGAACACAGTTTAATCTTGAGCAAAATGGTAGTTTTCCAGCAGATTCCCTACCCTCCACCCCAATTGTAAGGACACAATCCATATGTCACAAAGAGCGGAATGTGAACAGCCCTGCCCACAAAGACAGAGTGACTTTTGAAAGAAAAAGCTACATCATATGTTCAAAACATTTTAAGTTGGGGCTGGCGAGATAGCTCAGCAGACTAAGTGCCTGCTTAGGCAAGCACAGGGATAGGGGTTTGATGCCTGGCACCATATGCCATGGCGACCCTCCCTCTGGGCACGCTGAGCTGGGCACAGAGACCAGGCATGGTGTGCACACCTGTAATCCCAGCACCAGGGAGGCTGAAAACAGGAGGATTACTAGGAGTCTGAGCTGTATAGTAAGAGCCTGTGCCAAATACATTTTAAAAAAATTGCAAATGCAGAAAGTTCCGATACCATCCCCTTATTCTATTGGATTTACACTTCTCTTACAAAAGCAAAGACAATGGAAGCCCTTGTTGGTGTGACTAACAGGAGTAGACAATTGGATTTTTGGTGGACTAAAGAGCAGCCAACCATCCCATCCCAGAAGTTCTAGGAAGCACAGGCAGGCAGAACTGTGTGCTGGTGTGCTGTACATGTACCCAGCCAGGACATATTCACATAGAGAACCTTCAAGGGACAGGAGTTGGGCCTCCTGCTTTAGAAAACCAGCTCATAGTGGATGAGTTGGAGTGCATGCAGACTTGTCTTAGAAAAGACAGAAGACAGGAGACCAGCACTGTGGTCAGGAGAGACCTGGCATAGAGCAACGGTGCTGGAGAGATGTGGACAATGCTGAAGACGAGACAAAGGAAACAGTAATGAGTCTCCTCAGCTGACTGTCTTGAAGATCAGAGGCCAGGCTAGTGTAACCTACACCCTGAAAAACCAAGTGCCGAAGAGAATTACTAAAAAGTGGCTGAAGAGAAGGTGCAGGTTTGAGAAAGATGAACACCTGGCCTCCTCCCAGGAGGCAGAGGTACGCCTAACCCAACAAAAGGACAACTGATCTTTTCCCAATTCCTAGGACCAAATTAACATTCAGAATGAGGGAAACACTTTTTGATGGCTAGCTTTAACTTGGTACCAGCAAATTTGGGGTAAACAGGAGAATACAAAACATTTCCACTCAAGATTGTGCTAAGATGTTTTAAAGCTATAGCGCCATGGTGGGGAACTTATGGTATGTATGCTGCAAGGAGCTGTTTGTGTTGCTGAAAGCTCTATCATTGTGTTTTGCTTTTAATGCACGAGTTATGCTTTCTACACTAAAACCTTAGTTTTGAAGTTTAGATATTCAGTGTAGCATTGGCACTTTGTGATAAATAAGGGGGATCTAAGGTGCAGTCGGGAGCACTTGGTCTCTAAAAGGTTTGCCAACATTGCTTCAATTTAGCAATGACACAGAATGAGACAAACAAAGGGAAACAAGTCACAATCCAACTTGTCATTCATCTTCATTGCGCCTGCCCTTGACCTTTATTTGACTTGTTTGATGAATGGTATAACATTGGAGAGGCTTTTGATCTTCGTTTGCTAAGTTAATGACATTTATCTATATAAATATATTTTTCCTCCTTTGCCTGATTCTTTAATTTAATAGTTTTTACAAAGTCTGTCTTTGGGCTTGATACATACAGAATTCAAAAAGTCAGACAAATCTCCTGCCTAGGAAAAAGTATTTTAAGTTATAATTTGTAGCTTTACTTGGTTAGCAGTGAAGTTTGGATGGATGTGTCAACTCCTATAGGAGTAGCACCAAAGGATTTGGCGATAATGTCAAAAGAGACAAAGGTCTTTTGAATCGGCAATTGTATCCCTATATACTAGAATCTAGTATACCTGTATACTAGAAAAATTTAAAAATGAATTCAAGTTATGTGCATGAATGGGTTCGCTGCACACTTACTCACAGTAGCAAAAAAATCTGCAAATAACCTAAATGTCCAGCTATAGGGAGGGGATAAGTACAGGAAGAGTCTGTTTTATGGAATTCTAGGCCCTCACTAAAATCATTGATTCTACCTTGTAATCAAGGAAGATGTTTTTGATATACTGCCAAACAGAAAGAACATAACAAAAAGCCTTCTCTATGACCTGCCATTGGCATAAAATCAAAATAAACCCAGCAGTCACCTTATAATCGCCTCCTGGGAGGTTAAAATAGAAAAAGAATGACATCCTAGCTATGTTCCAAGACCTCATCCAGTAGGTTCTGGAGTACACCCTCTGTGTGTCCAGATCACAGCAACGGCTCCTCCAACGATCGTTCTGTTCCATCTTTATGTACTGCTCCTCTCCCTGGACTTCAGGGCCAATTCCACAAGGAAGGTCATGGGAGGCTTGAGTAAAGCACTGGGCCAATGGTTCCACAGACGCTGGGGACATGACTCTTCACAGTGGCCCCTTGTAGCACAGAGACCCACAATAAGGCCAGGACTCTGGCCTTGCCATAGGATCACAGCAACTGATAGATGTAGTTCATGCAGTCAGGTACTATGCTAAGAGTGTTCCAGGTCTGTTTTAGCAGATTCTACTTCATACCAATGTTATAACCCTGACTTCAAGGCCACAAAGATGTTGAGTGATTCAAAACCCAGGTAGCACCTGGGAACCAGACACTATCTGACCTGGGGATCTGAACTCAAACTCTGCTCACAGTGTAGAGATTCTTTTAACTCTGTCTTTCTTTTCTGTCCTAAGAAATGAAAAACGGTTCTTTGTGGATGCTGCCTTCATGCAGTGGTGGTGAAGACTGACCAGTGAAAATCTATAAATCACTCAAAAAGCCTTGAAGTGATGACATACAAAGGTGGATAAGGAAAATCTACATTTTAAATATTAGATACCACTAAAATCATATCATCTTAGTTGATCTGGTTTGATTTCCTTTTGATATAGGAATTTCTTCTCAAAATCAATGCAAATTGCTCAGTATAGCCACTTACTTTCATTGTTGTATTTTTAATAGATTGCTCTCAATTTACAGAGCGTCCTCCTCTTGAGTTTTGCTTATGCCTCTGCAAATCATCACAGCTAAGTTTTAAGCACATACAAGGGCGTATGTGTACATCCGTGTGCAGGCATGTGTGCAAATGGGTACATGTGTATTACCCCAAGAATACATAAACACCATGCTTATTTCCATGGGCGACAGGAGATTCTGTTACTTGTAGAGCACTAGTTACTCTGATCTTGTGCTTCCTCTCATTACAACACATGTTAGCTAAGGGCTTCATATACACTTGGAGAAATTCTCATTACTCGAATCACACAGGCAAAAGCTACAGACACATGCTTAAAACAATTAAAAGCAGAACTTTACAACAAGCAAGTAGGCTTAAAAAAAAGTTTGATGAAATTGTACATGTGTATGTATATACAATGGGAGGAAGGAAGTTTTATCCAGGGTTTATTGTGAGTGAATTCAGATTAAACTAGGTAAGTAACAGCTAAAAGTTGAGAACAATTTCTTCCCTACAGTTGAAGAAAAAGGACATTAACTTGTTCAGTTGGAAAAAATCACAGGCTTGCGCACTCTTGAGCTGCAGAGAATGACGTTTTCAAGTTTAATATCTTTAGCCCTAGAATCATCTGTCTGTTTCTTGCCAAGTCTCAGGCTGCGCCCCCTCATCTCCCTAGGCCACTGAACATGTCCAGGTCCTTACCATTTGGAAGCTTCGAGTTGAATGGAATTCACACTGCATCATATCAAAGAAGATGGGGATCGTTGCTTTGCGTAGTTCGGTCTCAGGAATTAACGTCATTTCTAAAATCGGGCCGACCATTTCTGGTATGAACTTTATCTTGTGTTGCCCTTGAAATAAAGAAATATATTTATTCAGAAATAAGAAAGGATTTTAAAATGGGATTATGAAGACAAAACAAGGGCTGGCCTGATAGCTCAGCTGACTAAAGCACCTGCTTAGGCAGAGCCCAGCAGCTGGGGTTTGATTCCCGCTGTGCTGTGCGTTGTGGTACCGGCCCTGCCCCTGGGACATGCTGAGACCAAGACTGAAACTGGGCGTGGTGGCGCATGCCTGTAATCACAGCACTTGGGAGGCTAAAAACAGGAGAATCACTATGGGTCTGATCTGTGTAGTGAGACCCGGTAGACCCTGTCCTAAGTACATAAAAAATAAATAAATAAATAAATAAGTAGATGAATGAATGAATGAACGAATGAATGAATGAATGAATGTAGACAGAAAATAACTGAAAAAAGCTGGGTGTAGGGCAGGCTAACTAGCTCAGCGGATTAAAACACCTGCTTAGGGAAATGCAGTGGCCAGGGTTCGATTCCCAGTGTGCTATGCAGGCCCCACCTGTGGGGCACGCTGAGACAGTGAGTGAGACTGGGTGTGGTGACATGGGCCTGTAATCCCAGCACTTGGGAAACTGAAAACAGGAGGATCACTATGAGTCCGATCTACGTAGTGAGACCCTATACACCCTGTAAGACCCTGTCTTAAATACAGAAAAGAAAAAAAGACAGAACAAGGCAGATCATGTGCATTTGAGCAGGACAGATTGAGACCATGCATCTGTATCTCATTTGCAGGCAATGGTTTTGAATATATGTAGCTCTCAGCATTAGAAGTGGGCTGCATACCCAACATTACAGAGGAAACTATTTAAAAAAAATATAAGGTCTATAACCACGATTTGCCTATTATAGAATACAAAGCACCACTTGACAAGTACACAATTACATCTCATAGATCAAGCAGCCACCTGATATCCAGTCTTGGCCCAACCAAGGGCTGGAATCAGGACAGTTAGTGTCTCACTTTGTAGACAATGACAAGGACAGGAGTCAATCTAGAGAGTGCATAGGCAGTCTCTTGGGTCTTTTCTATCTCCAACATTTCATGAAGGAGAGTTTACCATCTGGTACCTTTTTAAATAAAAGAGAATAATTTCTGTAATACAATCAAAGTGAACCAAAGTACTGCCAATAGACTACAGAACTGAAAACAGGACTGATTTGATCTCCTTCAGCTATTAAAAAAAGGTGGATAAGTAAATGTTTACCTTTAAAAAACCCTATTTTATTAGTCTCACCTCACTGATCAGATATAATTTTTTAAGAATTCAGGAAAACATTACTCAACAGTTTTAAAAATAATACAGCTATGAATAATAATATTATAGTATTAACACGCTAAGCGTACACAACTATAAAACAAGCCTAGCAGAAAGCATTATCTCCGAGTCCTTTTATCCCAGTGAGATTTTTTTTTTTTTAATATATTTAGTACAGGGTCTTCAGGGTCTCACTACCCTGATCAGACTTGTAGTGTGATCCTCCTGTTTTCAGCCTCCCAAGTGCTGGGAGGCGTGTGCCACCACTCCCAGTCTCAATCACATCTCAGCGCTCCCCGCAGGTGGGGCCGGCACGTCATGCTGGGTATTGAATCCCAGTCCCTGAGTCTGCCTAAGCAGGCACTTTTATCTGCAGAACAATCTGGCCTGCCCCCACCTTCTGAACCTGGTCTGCAGATGAAAAAAGGGGGCCATTCCCATGGCTACTCCATGTGCTGGTAGGAGAAACTGGAGGAGCAGGACTTGAGCTGGGCCCCTGCCTCCGGAGGGATCTCGTTTCATGAGTCCTTTCCCTGTTTTGCTCACAGGACCCCTGCGTGGCTCCAGGCCAGGCCCACCTCTCTGCGTGGCTCCAGGCCAGGCCCACCTCTCTGCAATGGGAGCGCTGTGCAATTTCCACACTACTCCTTGCTGCATCTGTTGCCATTACAACACAGGCCACCAACCTGCCATTTTAGCCAGCACAGCTGAGATAGTACAATTTTAAAATAAATCCTCTGGAAAGTGGGTTAGGCTCTTAGAAGCTTACCAACTTTTCTATTTTGACTGTGTTGAACTCTTGCTTTTGTGAGCCTCTGTCTGCCTCAGACACTAAGTCAGAGCACTAAGGAAACTCTGAAGGCTGAGAAGAGAGACCCAGCAATTGGGCAGACTGAGTAGTCCACACCTTCTTCCTGCTAGTTGTATGTTTTGTTCCAGGGGTGCCCCATCCTGGCAGTGGTCCCCAACCTCTGGACTATGCTGCCTCTCAATTACTGAGGGAACAGGTTGACCAAGGTTACCTCACACAGGGCTTGAGCCAGGGAAGGGAGAGGGGAAAGAACACAGTAGCCAGGCCCAGGTTCGCTTCCCTGCCTGGGCACGGTGCCTCTGAAGCTAAGCTGTGGGGGACCCTGTTTCTACAAAGTGGGATATTAGTCTTACTTAAAATTACATAGTAAAACACAGAGGCAGGTCCTACTAAAGTGGTCTTTTAAAATTATACCTTCTTGTCTTCAATTTTAAAAATATTCACTGATCTCCCTAATATTCCACTATGTCTAACATTATTTCCAACATATAACAGCAGAATGCACAAGAAATTATATGCTTGAATGAATTATATGTGACATTTTATTATTACCACTTGCAATTTATCAAGAGCTAACCAATCTTTCACCCAATTAGGAAATACAATAAGTTCTATAAAAATTTTGGTTTTCTTTACAATACAACCAGTATAGACTCCCATAAAAAGAATCATTAAAGAATTTTGGTTATTATAAATAATAATGCTGTAGAAAATATACAATTCTCACAACTGAAAAAATTTTATTGAGTAGGCACAACCCACACATGTAACCTTCAGTAAAAGAATATGCATTTAATTAAAAGCTTATTCTCAAATTTTACTAAATAATTAATAGTTTGACTAAGGTTATAATAGCGTGGTTCACACCACTTCCTAAAATGCTTAATGTTTCTGAAAGGCATGTAACTGCTGTAAAGCATCTCCTGAAAATGGCATTATACTCAGTCTCTCAGGTGACATTTTTGTTATATTATACCTAAAAAATGTCAGAGCCAATGTTTCAGAAAACAGATGACGGTGACAACACGTTGTTCATCAACCACAATTTCAGTGCCATGAAGTTCTGTCTGTCACTGTTGGTTTTTACTGTTCCACGTGGGGAGGACCATAACATGGAAGCAAGTGGTGGCAGAGGCAGGGGTTAGAAAAGAAAGTTACAGAATGTGACGCTTGCTTGCTTGTTTGCTTTTCTTTCTTGCCTTCATTCCTTCTTTGCTTCCTTCCTTCTTTCCTTCCTTCCTTCCTTGGCTTATTTGAATTTCTGTATCTTGAGACATCAGTCTGACCAGCATGACCCACCAGAACCTGCTGCAGTGCTGGAAATGGCCTGATGCTGCCTTCTCCTGCATCTACGTGAGTACTTGAAATCAGTGTGACTGAGAAACTGAGCCTTTAATACAATTAATTACATTTATCCATTTATTTATTTTGGCACCATGAGTTGAACTCTGGACCTCATGCTTGCCAGGCAGGCACTGTGCTGCCAGAAAGTGATATTTTCTTAACCACTGGCCATCATCCTTCTCAACTAGACAGAGGAAACACTGGTCTGAAGCTGGCCTGGGTTGTTTGGACCATGACATTCCTGGGATGAAACCTGCACAAGACAGGGGCAGGTGATGCTATCTGCCTAAGCCTATTTTATTTTATTTTGGCATCTGCATTTCAGGTTTGCCCTGAAGAATATCTACACAAAAATAATGATGAGCTTAGTTTTGGATTAATAAGGTCTAGAAGATTCCTGAAATGTGTACGTCTACACACACACGTGCATGCACGCGCGCACACACACACACACACACAGAGGATATATCTTTCCATTTGAGATGAAAGAAGAGCAAGCTAAGCATCAGATGACAAGCTCGCCTCTTGTCATTGTACCTGTCCACTAATGACTCTCCAAGTCCCTTAAGATCCACCAGGAATCTCTACTTTCCTCATAGGACATGGAGCTGCTTCCCTGGGAGAGAGGCCCTGCTGATCCTCAAAGCAAGCCCACCTCAATCAACAGTCTCCCCAGTGTGCTGGATGATAGTTTTCTCATCACTCGTGGTCTTGCATGCCCAAGAGTAGGCAGAGCAAAACCTTCTGTCAGTAAGCCAAACTGATCAGGGCACACTGTGCAGTATATAGAGTTATTGAAAAGCATTCAATTTGTACAGTCCCCCAAAATACCCATGAAGGGAATCCCTGCATGAAACATATTCCAAAGAGATCCAGGCTAAAAAAGATCTTGCTGCGAGTACATTTGTTCTGGCTGGATTGGACAGTGTGTGCTGGCTCACGTGTGCTCGATGTAATAAACAAAATGTAAATTGAGGTGGCGAAGAGAAGAGAGAGAGGAGGTATCCCAGCAGGCTGTCTCAGACTGAGCTTTGATAAATAACTGAAGAGCTGGTAAATACACTTATTCTCTCCTTTTTTCTTTGGGAAGAAAATCTGCTTTTGATTTTCCCTTTCACACATAAAAATCTGACAGGTTTAGGACGGAAAACACCATGGTGCTCTGTCCCATGGGCCAGCGTGTGTGTGTGTGTGTGTGTGTGTGTGTGTGTGTGTGTGCGCGCGCGCTTACACTGAATCAATCAGAGAGACCCCAGCTCCCCGCTCTGGGGCTCAGCATGGAGGCATGATCTGAGGAAGCCCATCTTGAAGGACCACACGCGTTACGCGGGAAGCTCCAGGAAGAGCTGGTGTTCTGGAATATTTGGTACAGGGCTGGATTGAGTGATAGGTTCCTAATTAACTGTAAGACAATAAATATATCTGATCTGACTTCTATTTTTATTCTCTTGGCAGAGCCACCTCTATCAGCCTGCCAACCTTTTCCTAAACCTAAGCCCATTGGAAAAAATAATAAAATAAAAAGCTGTGTGGAAAATAGGTTGTGTATGTCCTAGGAAATTGAGATGTGCTGTCATACACTTAGATGTGGCTGCTGGGCAATTACACTTGCAGGCAGGTGCAAGCACTCGAGGCTGCAGCAGGACGGAGCCACCTTGGCAAACGTGGCCTTACGGAGCCACTCGGGAGCTGACAGGAACTTCCCATTAAGTAACAGATGCTTCTATTATGGTTTCTTTAGCTTTTATACATAGCTATTCTGGTAGCAAGAATCCAGCTCTGGAGGTGGTTCTTTTTTGCTGTTTTCATGTTCTTTCCTTAACTGGTCAAGGTCCTTTTGGACCCCGTGGCCACTTCTCACGGCAGTTAATCTTCCTAGCTCAAGAGGTGCAAAAGAGGCACCTTATACATTAATCGCTACCTTCAAATCAGCAAGTGACAGGTTGAAATGAGAATATTTTTCTCTCTTAACTGCATCTTTACATTGCCAATCAAAAGTGAAGTTGTCGGGATCAGCTTATCTGGGGGATAATGATAGGTGATGTCAATAAAACCAACTGCTCTGACATGGCTTTAGAAATCCGCCTGAGACCTAATAGTGTATTTTCCAAAGGCCAGGCCCTCCCAAGGGTCTGGAGGAAAAGAAACTCATTGCCTGTGGGCCTGTCTTTCCTTTACCGCTATCATAGCAAATGGCAAGAAATGAAATGGAGCCAGTTCCCATGGTGCTCAATCTCATGGTCTCCAAGGGTGACACTGAAGATATTTTAAAGATGTTTAAAACTAAAGATGTTTTTTGCCAACATTGGAAATTGAACCCAGAGCCTGCTGGATGCTAGGCAAGTGCTCTACCACTGAATAACACTAGCTTTTTTGTATTTTACTTAGAGACAGGGCCTAAATTCCATGGGATGGGCCTGAATTTGCAATTCTCTTGCCTCAGGTTTCCAAGTAGCTGGGATGACAATTGTGTGCCAAAGTATCTAGCTTAAAGATACTTCAAACTGGGGATGTAGCTTAGAATTAGAGCTACTTGGGTTCAATCCCCAGCACTGTGAAAAGAAAAAAAACAACAGTTTGAAAAGGAATGATCCTTGGTCAGATCTAGCACACGTTATTTGGGGCAGCTGCTACTTTTCAAGAGAAAGAGTATTTCTGTGTATGATGACCCTTTGGAAACGCTGCTAGGGTGGGCATCTCTCCTACTCTTAAATGGCCTAGAAATTATTATTTCTCTATTCCCACATGAAATATCTTCATTGAAAATGCATGATTACTGTCCTTTTGTGGGGTAGGAAGTGCCACTCTTAAAAATAGTATACAGTGGCCTCAGAAACAGCCACGTCTCGAGAAACTCAAGGTCATGCTGAGCCTGGGGCTGGCAGGGAAGCTCGTATCAATTCCTTCTTGGATGCTGGGTCTAGAAAAGCCCTGGCCACCCTGGAGTCAGCAGAGAACTAGTCTATGTGCAAACACCTTTTTTTTTTTTTTTTGGTGGAACTGGGGATTGAACTCAGGCCTCTACTGAGCTATCTCCTTGGCCCTGCAAGTGCCTTTTTGAAGGTCTCTTCCACTTTTCCCACCTGCCTCTCTTACAGTATGATGTACCTCCTCTACTTGGGGTGAGTCTTGCCATCTGGCCTGCCAGGGAAAATGATAAATGTATCTGTCAGATCGTGATTTTAAGAAAGAACATGGAGAGATCAATTAGGATGAATCATGAATGGTCTTCCTCTCGGTTCTAAAAGCCTTAACATTTCACTACTGAAATCATCATATATACATGTCATAAAAGTACTGAGCCTCAGGATTACAAGGCTGTTGAAAAATTCACCCTGACCTCTTTATCTTACAACTAAGAGAGCCAAGTGAGACAGACACAGAAGGACCTAGTCACCTGACTGGGCTATGGGGGCAGCACAGGACAAAAGCTCTCACGTGGCACTCAGTAAGCCCAGAGAGTCCATCCCAGGGCTCTTCCTCTGTCCTGGGGGAAGGCAGAAAGAGCACGACAGCCAGGAGCCCATTCTTGGATCCTAGACAGGCAGGCTGCTGTAGCCAAGTCACTCGCATAGCTCCAGGACAGGCTATCTTGAGGGGTCCTCAGCCCACGCCAGATCTGACACCCCTAGTACCTATGACACTGCAGGCTGCATTTGCGCGGAGAAGGCACTGGCAGACACAGCCCTTCTGTGTGCCCTGTGGCTCCACCTGGGAGCTTTTGTGGCAGTTTTTGGGGTTTTTTGAAAGCCTAAACAGGGCCTCCTGTGAAACGTCTATGGCATCAGGATTATCCACCAATTGTCTTACCTTTGGAGGTTTTCCGTATTTCTCTTTCTGGATGAAGATCCATTTGAAAAAAATGCCCATTCTTCACTTAAGCAGAAAGACAAGGAGCACTTGGAAGCTTTCCTAATGTTCCCTTCCTAACAGATGGGGACTCCCTTTCCAGGCCTGCTGACACTGGGGTGCTCAGGAAGGTCAGGAGTTAAAAGGCAAGGCAATGGGGCTCAGGGAGCAGGCGGCGCAGTGGTCAGGGACTTGCTGACCGTAAGAGTCGTGGCCCTCCACACGGCTCCTGACCACTTGCGGGGTATTTAGGAGGGTGATGCAGTAGTCTGTGCTTTCATCAAAGTCCATTTTTAGCTTTTATGATTTGGTTCCGTTCTTTTTTCTAGCCACTTTCCAACTACTGCACAGAGCTGCAGTGATTCAAGAGGCAAGCAGGGCGGGCTATAGCTAGCTGGCTGGGGCCCGATGGAAGAAGTGGTAATCTTATGCTCGGGGGCAAAAGGGAGAGAAGTAGACAGACATCTGCCTTCTTTTAGCAGAGAAAATGTCTCTGCAGCAGAGAAGGGAGCAAAGCCTACATCACTAAAAGTGCCGCAGGCTTCTTGTGCCAGTCTGGTGAGAGAAAGTCAAGTCTCGACAGACCCCAGGCAGGAATGGTACCTGCAGCAGAAATGCATCTGAAGACTTGCTCAGGACCTGGGCAAGGCCACCAGCCTCTCCGTGGCCTGGACATAAGGCAAGCCTGAGAGCAGAGTGTAGGTACCAGAAAGACTATAATCTCATCATTTATTTCTTTAAAGAGTTTATCTAAAAGAACTACATAACACATTGACTAAGGTTCAAGAGTATTCCTTGCTATTGCTAACGATGAGAGTAAGTGGGAAAGTTATATTAATCAATAAAGTTGTATTAAGCACTTGCCATAAACACACATATTGCTCATAATTCTTTAATGGCAGAAATATATTATTCTACAACCACCCAGTGGTAGTGTACCTAAATATAGGATCTAGTTTTGCTGTAAATGCTTTAGGTATTAAAATCTGCATCTACCACAAATACTATGAGGGTTGGCAAATGTCACAGTAGAACCAGCTACCTGGTTTGATGACAGAAAAACTACAGGATGTTGGTAATGCCAGGGAGAAAATGGGTTCCAAAGCCACTTGTTCATCCAATCCCAGAGGTTTTTATTTGCCCCAATAATCAGATTTTCTTTGCTCTCCTTTAGTCTATTATTTCTTAATTACATTAAAGTATTACTATGAAGATTAGCAATTACTGTGCCAGAAATGAAAGGAATTCAGGTTTGTAAGATATCCTGGGGCCAGGGAGATGGCTCAGTGGAATAAGTGCTTCCCTGGCAAGTGCTAGGCCCTGAGTTCAATCCCCAGTTCCGCCAAAAGAAAACAAAGAAAATGAAATCCCAACACTGACAAACAGGGCCAATGTCAGGACTTGGAAGGGTTTCATCCCAGGGGATGTTTGCCACACCTCCAAAGCTCAGCTACTCACCAAGGTTGTACCACATGTCTCTGATTTCAAAGCCAATCTGTCTCCTCATATCTCCATACCTGAAAACCAGGAAAAGGAAAACCAGAGTCACTCTACAGAACATCCAAAAACCACACTCATAGCACTTGTGAGTGCAACCCAAGTCTTTTATCATAGAGACAAGGAAAAAATGATGGGGCTCTATCTTCATCCGCCATCAAAAGGAATTGAAGGAAGAGGACTGGAGACAGGAAATCACACTTCCTCTTCCCTGTAGTTGATATAACCTCCTCGTGGGAGCCTGTGGGAAGTTGTGGGGAGCATTTTGCTTTCTTCAGTCCAGTGGCTCCTGGGCCTAAGGGGAAGTCTGTTTTCCATGTACCATGGTACCAAATAATGACCGTTGCATACAATAAGTAGCTTTTCCATAGTAAAATTAAACCCTGGAGTCAGGGAAGACCACTTATAAATTTCCTGCATTCTTGTATATCATCTTAAATGTAAGGAATGATTTAATGCCAAAATATTTCAACAAATATTCCTCCAGATTTTGTTTACCAGGAAAAATAAATGCTAATTTTCCTCCCGGTGGGCGAACAGAGGAGGTGTGTGTTTCATGAGTAAACAGAATTTGATGCTTCAGAAGATAAACCTTTATTAGTTTGTGAGCAATTTAACTTTTTCCTTTATTGCCTAAGGAAAAGGTTGATTATATTAAAAATAATAATTTGCAAAATTATCCTAGAGTATTGCAGCTGAGCAGCTGTGTCATCCAGCTTTTGCTGTGTGCATCCATGTGGCAGCTGATGTGCCACGGAATGCTGATTACGAGCATTGCATGTGGCTCTTCAGGCAAAAACCCTCACTGGTAAATCAATAGCTGCAGCCTACTTCTACCTATTAAAGTCTATGGTGCTCTAAGCACCTGTCTGGCATGCACAGCAGGACTATGACCAGCCTGCTCAGCTCGCCTACAGAAGAGCAAGCTCCCCTGGGCAACCTGTCGCACATGGGGGAGGTACCAGGTGCAGACAGAGAAACTGACCTAGGAGCCATGTGGCTCTGAGGACAAACCGTTGCCTACAAGTTGAGCATAGGCAAGCGCTGATGCATGTACATCAGTGAATGAAAGGGCTCTCACTTGGAACTAAGCTCCCATGCGAGGAGGCTGCTCACAGGCAGTGAGCATGCGCCAGGAGCAAAGCAGCCAGACCAAAGTTTACAAGTCTAGCCTTCCCCAGATAGGGGTCCCCCAACTGCCCAAGGGCTACATAATCTGAACACTGTTAAGCTGTACATTCTTTTGAGGTCTTCTAATTCCCACTTTGCTCCTGCACAAATGAAAGTGGCACTAAAGCAGCTTTTGCAGCTCAGGTTGGGGCAGGACACAGCTGGCTACATGATGAACTGGTGTTATGGTTTGTGTATAGCTGTCCCCCCCAAAGCCTCATGCAGTCTTGGGGCGGCTTCTGGAGTTTGTGATTGATTACTGTGGTTGTGGATGCTGTACCTGCCCTGGGGCAGGTAATCTGCATTACAATGTAAGGAGGGAAGAAAAGTTAGCAGCTTGAGCTGCTGGTCCTCCTTCTCTGTGCTCCTGCTCTTTGCCACAGCCATGAAAGGTTGCCTTCAGTTTTGTGCTGCTCTGCCTTGGACCCAGCTGAATATGGACTGAAACCTCCAGTGACTGTGAGCTAAATAAACCTTTCCTTCCTTCATTTTGGCTGTCGGGTATTTGTTCCAGCAACGAGAGAAGAGTAACTAAGACACCTGAGAACAGCATTCTCCTTGGTACTGGCCAGGGAGAGAGGAAATGGGAAACAAACTGCATGGAGGCCCAGCATCCACTTCCTCTGAAGACCTCCCTGTAGCCAAGCAGGCACTGAATAGCCCAGAACATACTACCGATAGGACAGATAAAACCCAGGCCCTCTGGCCTCTCTAAAAATGTGTTCAGGCCTTTCTCCACACACCAAGGACACCAGAAGCCCAGGAGCTGGTGGAGACCAGGAGCAGTGGGGCTGGCCTACTAGTAATTGATGAGCCCAAGTTTGAACATTCCGACTTCTCAGCTATATGGAATTTGCTTTTCCTGCTGAAGTAGCACAAGACACCCTAATACCAGGCTGATTTACATCAGTGCCTCTGCCTCTCTGATTTCTGATTCATGGGCCTTTCTTTGCATGATGACAGTTAACAATAATTCAAAAACAATCCTCCAGGCTGGAATCTCACACCCAGGAGACCTGTGAGATGGCAAATGGGATGGTTCTTGAAGGACCCATAGTTCAGATGTGACACTTCTCCAGTGCTGGTGAAGATACCTGGGTGCTAGGAGGATGCTCCAGGAAGGGGTCTCTCCTATAGGAGCCCTGGCTCACACTCTCAGTCCCACTTTCCTACTTTCTAGGTGGAAAATGACTTGCTTGGCAGCATTTGAGAAATGGTGAATTAGCAAAGACTGGCGAATAAGTCCTCTAATGAGAGCAGGGCCTATTCCATGAGATACCAGAAACGCTGCTTAACAATCAAATAAGACAAGGTGTCAAAGCCTACACAAGGTGACACAGAGGAGCAGGAGCCAGAGGGGAAAGGGGACATGGGATTTCCCTGGCAGTGACATTGATCTTCACTTTAGTTTTAGTAAGAAGGCAGCTCGAATGAATCCATACATGCCTCGGAGTAATCCCCAAATCGAGTCACAGCTGTTACCAGACCTCAAGAGGGCTTCCTGAACATTTCCACATCCTTTCCGTGGAGAAGAAAAATGGTAATATTGAGTGTGTCTGGGCTGAAGCTCATTACCTAGGAACAGACTCAGAGCTGATGGAAACCCTAGAGATCACAATTAAGTTCTTCTGGAACATTTTATAGTTGAAGGAGCTGGAGTAGTCTTGGGGGGTGGGGAGAAGTACAGTGACTCGGCCACAGCCATAGTACAAAGTGAGAAATGAGTCCAAGACCCAAGACCCCAAATCCACGCCCTTCCCCGATGCATGTCCTTCCAGTACCAGCGAATGTGATAGAAGACATAGCACTGAACTGGCATGTGTGGTGCCACACAACTAAGACAGCATGGATCTGGGCTTTCCCTGCTCTGTCTGGTTCTTACTCCTCACATCTAGCCTCCCTATGCCAACCTCCAAATGAAGAACATAGGAATGTATAAGCAGGAGGCAGCCCTTCCTCTGTGTAGACCCAGGATCTAGACCAACACATGGTTTCTTACATCTTTAACTCAAGAGCAAAAATCTCATGTCTTCAGCGCCAGCCCAGTCTTTGAAGGGAGTCAATTTGCATCCAAATACAGACACAACTGGACAGGTTATTTGATGTTTCTGACCCAGTATCTTCTTGCCCTGGGTACTAGGAAGCTTATTTGTGGTGGTCATGGTCATGTCTCAGGTTTTGGTGAAAGATGAAAGCGATGATGTCACTGTAGGTCTCGGCAAGCATTTGAGCCAAGTTAGTTTCTTTTTTTTTTTTTTTAAATTCCAGGATGTACCTTATCCCAGTATCCCCCTCATGGTTGCCATGGTTATTTACACCAATTCATTTAGTGAGCATTTGATGCACCTTTCAGACAGGACGCACAGACTGCAGGACTCACTATCAGCACGGCCGAAGAGATACATATTAATCTAATAATCACACAACAGCTACACATATCTTGTATATATAACACCTCTGAATGTGGCCTTGCAGACATGGCCAGGCAGATGTAACTGGTTGACATGAGGTCCCACAAGGATGGGCACTAAATCCAACCATTGCCCTTATCAAAAGGAGAGTTTGAGAGACACAGACACACAGGAAGAAACAAAAGAGAACCTAATCAGAAGATGGAGCAGACTGTACTTATACAGCCACAAGCCAAACAACACCAACAACCAGGTAACAGCTGCCAGAAACTGGGGGAGTGACTTGGAAGATTTCCTCCTTAAGAACCCCCAGAAGAACTCATCCTGTGAACATCCTGATGTCAGAGGTCTGATGCCACAGCTGTGAGACAACCAATTCTTGTGGTTTCCAGCCGCCCACTTGTATTCACTGGTAAAACAGATGGACCTAGATTAATACAGTAACCATTCTGTTAATGTCTTGGCTCAGTAAATGATCAGGACACAGTCTGAAAAATGCTTTCTTTAGGAGAGAGAACAGAATGAGACCTAAGACTGAGGCCTGAGGAACTGCACCCCTTCATAGTTGGATGGAGGGGTCTACACTGGACCAGGAAACAGGCTAAAAGGCAAGAAAACCTGCAATGAGTGAAGAAAGGAGAGTGCTCAAAGATGGAGCGCCAGGGTTTGGACGTGGTCTGGCCCCCAACGTTCATGGACTGTAGCTCATCCTCCAGTGGAATGGAGGGGAGGGGGAGCCTTCGCAAGATCAAGCGGATGTGATGGGCCATGGGACCATCACTCTCAGTGGCTGAGAGTCCATCAGAAGACCAGGCTCCTTCTCTTGAGACAGGATTAGGTCCCAAGGGAGCTAGGTCTCAGGGGAGTGTTAGGTTTCTCAGGACTGCATTCACTTGAGAGAGGATGCCAACAGAAAGTAGGCCAGCCCCTATTTCTCTCACACAAGCACCCCATCTCCATTTCCCTCTTCTACACCAGGCAGCACAACTGTCACCAGAAGCCAAGCAAAGGCTGGTGCCCCAGGTGAAATTTCTCACCTCCAAGATCATAAGCCAAAATGAGCCTCTTTTCTTTATAATGTACACAGGCCAAGGTGCTTTGTTATAGCAATACAGAGAGAAATGGGCTAAGATACAGAGAGAAAAGGTTAGCACTTTTAAAAGATTTGGAGACAGCAAAGAGGATGAAGCACACCCCAGGCCCAGTTTAGTGCCTTTTGACCTGGCCAGGAGTACTGAGGAATACTGGGCCATACCTTAGGTGAGTGATGGAAGGCAAGCAACTAAGAGGGAGAAAAGGGCAGAGAGAGACAAGGAGGAACCTAATATGCAGAGTAAGGGACTTTGGTTTTCATGGGAAAGATGGCATTTTCTTGGGGAGGTGAAAGTGGACGGGACCACATGGGGTCAACAGCAGTAAACCTTGTTAGACCCAGGGCTGACCTGTCTGCACCAAGCCTTACCATCCCCACTGGACACATCACTCCCAAGGCATGTGGGACACGTAATTAGTTTTGCCAACATGAAGTTGGCACAGGGTTACTGCTTATGAAATCTGTCTCCCTAGGTCCCCTTCTAATTCCTAAAGTGAATTTGTTTTGAATAATTTAAGCCTCTTGAAAAAATAATTAGCACAAACACAAATTAAATTGATCACATTTCCTGTTATGATCTGTAATATAGAATCATAGCTCCTGATTAGGTCACATTGCAAAATGGGGCTTGTCACAGCACATTTTTAGCTTCTGTAAAAAGTCAAGCCTACAGTTTAACTTAACACTCAAGGCATTTTGGACCTTGGTGGTTGGTGAAATGGAGATGTTTTGATATGGTAAGACTTTTTAACAGTATTTTTTCGAAAAGGAAAATAATCTAGGTACTCCTGGGAGAGAAAGGGTGTGTGTGTGTGTGTGTGTGTGTGTGTGTGTGTGTGTGTGTGTGCATGATGTGTACACGGTTCAGATAAAGGGCTGTATTTTTGTCACTGAACCTCTACCTTCCTGCCCTGAACATTCTAAAAGGTCCCTTAAGCTCAGCGGTGAACCTTCCTTCCTCTTCTCTTTGGGAACGAAGTCCTGAAGATAGATATGCCGTGGCCACACTGTCCTACAGGAAGACAGACAGTAGCATGCATACTGAAATTATCAAGTTGGCTGCTAATCAAGTCAACTCTTCTCTATTGTACTCGTATTTCCTGAGCACCAATAATGTAACAGGCCTGGGGATGGTGGGAGGGAGGAGTGACGGCCAGACTTAGCATTCTGAGGTAACTGTCTTGCCTTTTGAGTCCTCGGCATCAAGGATGTGTGAAGGTTGAGCTAGCTATGTTTTCTTCTTACACACTTTGATTTCTAGGGGTGTTTATTTTATAGTTCACTGGAAAATCTTGTACTAAATTTGGGTTTGATCTAATCAGCTCTCTGTGTAGGATGGTCCATTCTTTTATGTGAGTCATGGGTACTTCTGGGAATGCTGCTAGAATGGGTAACCTACCTGTCCCTTGATCTCTATCCCTAGGAGGACACAACACTAAACAGGAGGGATAAATGGGCAGGTCTTCTGATAGGAGAAATTTCTAGAGCTGAGAGCCACAATGCTGCAGACCACACAGAGGTGAAGAGCTGCCTGGTGGTACAGGATGCCCACTCATGACCATGGTTGGATTCATGACTCCATGGAGACAGTCTTAAGACTGTAACACAACAAAGTTAAACAAGTGCAGAATGCTCCACACACAAATTCAGCATGTGGCTCTAATGGCTCCAACTCATGGGATCAATGTCCATAGTCCTTCCTCTCCTAGTCATGAAGTGTCCTTTCCCAGGAGGCAGGCTGAGTGCTCTAAGCCCATCTCCCAGCTGCCAAAGAGTTGGTCACCTCCCACTTTCACTCCACTCCACTCCTTACTTTCACTTCTCTACTTGTCCCACTAAATCATAAATGTCTTCATCATGAAATTTATTTTTTCTGTCTCTGTCCTTAGTGCCAAGACTACACCTGACCACACAGTACGCCGGCCAGCTCTGGAAAGGCAGATACCAGCTGGTTTATTTAGTTTTCTTTGGCTTTGAAGCTTCCGAATCCACATCACCATCTGGGAAGTGAACATTTCTCTGTAGGCCAAGGAGGGGCACTGCACAGTTAGTACATCTGCTGACACCACTTTGGCTCAGGCTGTTGGCGCAGCAGTAGAAGAAGGGCCCACCGCAGAGCCCCCTTCCCCGGCTGGAGAGTGCTCCATGTCACAGGGGCTCACCAGCTCTTGGAGAAAGGTTTCCAGCTATAATGCTCCTCTTTTTTCCCACAGGCACCTCTACAGGTAGGAAGTGCAGGTGCCTGGCAACAAATAGGATGAGGAGTCAGCTGGTGCTAAACTGGCATCTTGATGTCGCCCCTTGGTAGGCAGAGCCTGTGTGGGCCATGACCCGCAGCTCAGGCTGAGCTTTCCCTCTGTGGGATGTATACGAGGATCTGTAGCTCTCACCACCCTGCGTGGGCCACATTGAGCGGTGTTTGGTGTGTACTGGATGCTGAGTGTCTCTATGACAGCAATTTCCCACACAAGAGCACAGGTGCAAGGACAGTGAGAGTCATTTTCATCCTGGGCCTGAGGACATGTGAATGTGCAGAATCAAAAGCTCTATGTTGGGTCAGTCTGTAGAAGGTTCAGCCTGGAAAAGTCCAGTTCTGGATGCTATGGTTCATGGTAAGGGAAAAGCCCTGGGTAGGCTCTGAGGAAGTACACTGCGCTAGCCGTCTACACACTCAGCCCGCACCGTACTCAGCTTGGCTGGCGCACTGCTATCTTCTGTACAACGTCCACTGCCTATGTTGTGGCTCTCTGAACACAGCTGCCCAGCTCGCAGGAGGGCTGTGAAGGGAAGCTGGCCAGTGAAAGCTGAAATGCAATGAGACAGGTACACAGCAAATGCTTGCAGGTCTCAAGAGGACCACACGTGAAAACCTTGGGCTCCGAGCTGCGCTGGCCAATGACGTGAGCAACCTGAAGTTCACCATGTTCATTTGGAAAATACAGATGATGAGAGGCATTCATGAGTAGCTTTGCTTTTTATTGTATACGTATGCAAAATGCTTAGAAGATTAAAGGCACATAGTATAAGCGCAGCACATTGCTTACTAAAATACATCTTACTCTCCTAAGCCAATGTGCTTTCCATTTGCCCTGCCGGGAAAATAAGCACTCAAAAAAAATAAAGAAGGCTGAACAACTGCCATCTTCTAAAGCTTCCTCCCTAACCTTGGAATGGCAGGGACTCACCAGAGCCCTGGTGCAGCTAGGATACTGCAGGGCAGCTAAAAATACAATGACCTGGCAAGAATAGTGCCAGTTCAGAACTCTTAACAATAGTATTCATGAAAGGGACACTCAGGGCCTGGGAGATCGCTCAGCAGCATGAGCGCTAGCCGGGCAAGCACAAGGTCCTAAATTCAATCCCTGTTACTGAAGGTGAGGGGAACACTCACAGCAGGGGAAAACTGGTGAAACTGAGGCAAAAATAGAAGAGCTTAGGCCTCAGGACACCCAGATGTGGGTAGGAAACTTGAAAACAATTCTTTTCCCTGATAATGGAGCAGGAGCAGGCCAAGATGCAACCTGAGCAGACAGAGCCCACGGTGCGGGGCAAGGGCCTTGGCCTTCCTGCAATTGCAGTAACGTTTGCCGGCATCATCGACACAGGGAGGAACCCACTCAGTTCCCTTAAGTTTCCTACCTGAAAGAAGACAGGGGTTGTTTGCTGCCAACAAAGAAACCACTAATAACTCAAAGGCCACTGGGAGCTGTTGCGCGATCCCAATGGTGCCAGGAGCTTTCACCAGGTGCCTCTTCTCAGGGAGCAAAACTGGAGAATTAAGCAATAAAGTAAACCACACGTGGAGTGACACCAGAGTAGCGCACAGGGAAAGTCACTGTCTCCAAAAGCTCAAAGTTTGCCTTGTGCTGATCGTATTGGTTTGAATTAACATTGAACCTACCAGGGTGAATCCTGCGATTTTAGACCACGGGCTAGAAAAGGCAATGCCCAATTCCTGATTCCAGTACACCCTTCCATTACACTGTGATTACGTCTCAGTCTGTATATCATTGGCTTAGAGATGAGATGAAAATCATGTTCATACAGTTGAGGGCTCCTGCAGTTTTAGAGCTGGACAAGGACTTACTTGTTCAGGATTTTGGCTCTCTTGGCACTTGAAAAATTCTCCAGTTGCAAGGACTCTTGAGTGAGGAAAGCAACAGCCAGGTGGAAGTAGTTGTTCCATAGCTGAAAACCAAGAAAGAAGATGCACAGTTGTTGTACAGCTTAATACATGATTCAAAAGGGCTCTGGGGCACTTATCATCCGTTTGACATACTTCTAAAAAATAAATCTTTTTCAAACCCAAAGAACTGCTAACCAATTCCTTCAGTGTGGTTTAGGGGTAAGCACAGGACTCCATGGTACACGTATGCAAATCCTGGCTATGCAGTCCACAAGCACAATTAATCTAAGCCATCTCAGTGCCTCAGTTTCCTTAATGAGAAGACCAGAATTTCAATAGCACCTTAGAGGCTTTCTGGAAGGATCAAAGCAATACATATCCATATACATAGGCATGCACAGGTGTCGTGTACCATATGGACTACGAGTGGTTAGACAGAATGTCATTTAAAAGACATTGATGTCAGCTTTCTCATTCACTAACCAGGGATGATAATCAAATGAGATAGCTGCAACAAGTTATATAAAAGTAAGGTGATGACATTACCAGATCGATATTTATTTACCTATGAGGGACATGAAAATTTAAGAGTGTTCACAAGACACAGGGGTGTGCTGGGCTCCATTTATCAACCCATTTAGAAACTGCCCCTTTCTATTGCAACACAAAAGCGACTTTGATCCTTCTGGGACCACCCGGAATGTGCTATAGCCTCATCCCGTACAGCAGACTGAGCTTTGCCGCCAACTACAGATAACAGGCGAAGCTGGCCAGGTCCCTGAACCTCACAGAGCATATTCCATCACTACCCAGAAAGGTACTTTCTCTTTTGGTCTTTTCTTTGTAAATAGGTGAATCCAATCCAAAAAAATGCAAGTCGCCCTTTGGCTTTTTGTTTTGGAACTAACTCTTTTCACGTATGTCTTCATCACCAACACACTGGCAATCACTGGCCAGTGTCAGCTGTACTTTGAGAATCACAGTGTCACAAACAGGGTGACAGCTATGGCTTTATAGTGTCAGAACGTGTTTTAATTTATATATGCTATCTGTAAGCACAACACCAGCAACAACACACAAGTGTTTAAATAACTCCTGAGAGTCACTAACTCCTTTGTACTTCTTTTCATATATAGGACCAGGATTATCAGAGCCAGAAGCACTCGTGGTATGACCATGACTCTTGCCAACCTGTCCTCAAACAACAGGAGACAACATAAAATTCTCACAATAGTATAAGGTCTCCCCCAGGATTCATGGATAAGCGCGGTAGAATTTAGTTAAATACAAGTGACATGCTTTCAAAAAACAAACCCAATTACTTGATTTAAAACTTGTTATGAAAGAGAAAGCACACAAAACTGGCCAGGCTAATTCTGTAGTACAACATGAACAGAAATACTGACACTACCCGCTGGCACAAAGCTGTATCCTTGGCCACTATAGTGGTAACACAGAAATAGGACAGACACACATGTATTCTTGCAATGACGCTAAAGATGGCGCTTCAGATCACTGGGAAAGAAGAACCTACAGATGCAACTTGTGAGAAAAAGCTTCTTCTCAGAGAACAATCCTACCCAGGAAACAAATATCCAGTTAGCACCCGGATGATTCCTTTTTATTTCCAAACTTCAGTAAAACATTCTAAGTAATAATAATGACAAATAAAAACATTATTAGCAGATATTCCTCCAGAGTTCAATGAAGCAAGAGGCATATCTCCCCAATGCACGAGGCATACAAATCAAGCCAGGCAAAAATCAATCTTTATGGAGACACCACACACATGCACACACGCGTGTGCACACGCACACAAACACACACACTTTGCACACACTGACAAGGCATTTCTGAAATTGATGATCCACCTCACAATGTTTTTGGGTCTAGGCACATTACAAGTAGCACAAAGCCTGTGGAGTTATCAGGGGAAAACAGTTCCAAAAGCAAGCTGAGCTCAGTGAAGCAAGCCAACTTCTCCACTGACCCTTCCGCTCCGTGCCTTAGGACTGAGACAAGCGTGGCAGCTCCATATACACTGGGTCAAGTAGCCTCCCTGCTTGGAGAGTCCCTCCTTGTCACTCTGATTCAGTTGTTGCTCTCAGAAATAGCTCCATCTCCTAACTTGCTAAATTGAACAAACACCCCATAGGCATAATTCCCTCCTTGGTTCCAACAATACATATTGTAAATTCCATTTCTGCACCTCAGATGGGAGGCCAATTAAGTTCGAAGATTAGAAATAAGCTACTTGTGTTCACTGGCCGTTTGTTTTCATCTTGATGCCCCCACAAAAGATGTGTCTGCCTCTTGTCTTACCTGCAGCTCAAAATTGGCCTGATCCAAAAATTTCTTGTTCAGCATATCTGCATACTGATTAATCGCTCTCAGGAAGACTCTGAAAGATCAAGAGAAAATAACATAATTACACATTAGGCTCTGGCACCTTTGTGAGCTTGACATTTCAATGAGCTACAACTCTAGATTGTCTGGGGTTTTTAGATCAAGCGAAGTCTCTTGTCCTGTGTGAAGTTGGGAGGTTTTGCTTATGAGAAACTCATAGCATTAGAGTACATATTCTCTAAATTAATCATGGAAATCAGCACAAGCAAAATGAAGAAAACAGACCAAAATAATATCTCCTGAAGGTAACATCTGAATAGTGTCATGAAAAAGAAAAAAGAAAATCTCATTAAAAAAAAAAGAAAATGTACAAATACAATCCTGCCCTAAAGTTGAAATGTCTTAATGCTACATGATTAAATTAACTTTGCTTAGCTGTTGAAGTTACGAATTTGAAAACACCCTTAACATATAAGGTTATACTCTTGGGATGTTTTGGTTCAGCATTACTATATTTAGAATTATCGCTTAATTTATATCATTTGACCCATGCTCCATATGTTAATTTTGATCACACTGTACTTGTTAAAAGAAAACTAAAAAGTTTTAGCTGATACAAATGTGATGTGAGCACAATTTTAGCAGGGATTTTAATTATTTTATTCATTGGTATTATGTAATTTTAATAACCTTCCTCAATTCCTTGGTATTACTTTTCCATGAGGAAATATATAATTTGGGCTGTCCCAGAATGGCTCCAGAGTACTATCTCAAGCTGGTTCACTTAGATTTGTTTTAGAACTTTTGAAAGTGTGGACAATCATAAAGAGCTGTCCAGCCCCTTCGTTGTAAATTGGTCTCTCCTTTGTAGAAGGCAAGCATGCAAGAGGAATTAGCATTAGGTCACAGACAATAAACTTAATTACACTTCCCTCCTTAGACAGCAGGAAGCAGCCTGGAGTACAAGGCGAATCTAGGTTACTTCATGGTAACTTCTGCTATCTGACAACAGGATCTCTTTAGCTAAGCACACCCAGAGAAGTTGGCTGTCTCCTGCCATCCCGGAGCTGCTAAAGGCTAGTGACTCTGGGAGACGGAATGAAGGGATGTGCTGCCTGGGGCCATAGAGAGGACTCCATCAGCACTGGCCTCAGGCATCTCCCACCAACACCCACTGTCACTGCGGTTTCTCTCACACTTTGTCTGCACACATCTCTAAAAAAAGGGACCTGCAGACTTCATCGGGAAGCCCACCAGCAGGGGGCAGGATCCACCCAGGTGGGCCACACAGCCCAAGCTGCAATTTGCCATTTCAGCTATAGCAGTTGCAGAGCTCTTTCCTGCAGACCTTAAAATACAAGCATCATGGAGGAATTAGTGTTTTTAAGTAACTCCTAATGGAGGGCTATGGAGATCACTGTTTTATCCATTAACCAGCAGCCAAGAGTGGGCAGCAGCATCCATCAGCCACAGGACTGCTAGGTTTTGCAAATATAGGTCACTCAATTAACTCTGAAAAACAGCTCTTGTTGAACTTTGTAACTGATTTTTTTTTAAAAAAAAAATATATTTAGTACAGAGTCTACAGGGTCTCACTATACATATCAGACTCGTGATCCTCCTGATTTCAGCCTCCCAAGCACTGGGATTATAGGCATGTCCGCCACCACGCCCAGTCTCATGTGCTGTCTCAGTGAGCCCCGCCCCCAGGGAGTTGGGGGGCAGGGCCAGCACAGCACTCAGGGGATCAAATCCCAGTCCCTGAGTCTGCCTAAGCAGGCACTTTAATCTGTTAAGCTATTTGGCCAGCCCCGCAACTGACTTAAAAAATAAAAATAAAAGTAAAGGACATATGACAGTTGGCATTCTGACTATAAGACGCAGGATATAAGACCCCAGACGCAATTCAGGACATGCCATATGTTCTACCAGGCCACGCTGAACCTTCTGAAGTAAAGGACATGAGGTCAAAGAGAAGACAGTCTCCTTTTCTCCCCAGGCAACTGCGCGCAGAGAGCCTCTGGGATGTGCACTGTACCGCCTGCCCCAGCCGCCAGGAGAGTGCAGCAACTTGCTGCTAGGCCAGGGTGGCCGCCCACGAGACTCAAGCACACTGAGCTCATGGCCTGAACAATTTTTAATTTTTTTCCTTGAGCTTTAGAACTTGGCTGTTTACAAGAGTACCCAAGGGTCCCTCTGAGCTCGAAGAAGACAGTTTCTAGACTTCTATGACAATAATGACAACTTTACTAGAATATGCGTTATTATTACACAGTAATTATTTTGCCTCAAGATAGCACCCAAACAGTTGCAATATGCTACTTCTAATTAAGCTCTGGAGCAATTTCAGCTAGTTAAATAAAGATATTTCTCAAAATGACTTTTTCAAAAACATGTCATGCTGAAATAATATGAAGGCTGAACAAAAACTTTTTAATGAACTGTCAACTGAGAAAGAGCAGTGCTGAGAGATAGATTCTATAATTTAGATTCTCTATAAATTTTTTAAAAAGCCAGGACAAAAAACAAATAACACAGAATGCAAGTTGCATGTGGAAAACTAAAGGAAAGATCAAATAAAAACCATAATCAATGCAGTAAACAAAGATCAGATGGAGCTCAGGCTCGATGTATTAGAATGGCATCACTTGCATAAAACCATGCAGGCAACACATAAATAATATCCTACCGTTTACACTTGATGGGACGAAAAACCTCGTTATTCCCCCCAGTCCACTTGAAGATAAATCAATTAGCTAACTAGGCAAAAAGAAACATAAACAGAGACTAACTTTTAGATAAGAATATTATTTGATATAATTCATAAGTTATTTCTAATAAGTGTCAAACTGGAGAACATAAATAAAAAATCATATTAGAAGCGTCTGCATAACAATTTCCTTTCAGAAGCAGAGGAATACAAAAGCCAAGTCACACAATTGGATGAAAGACAGGATATCATACTAAACCTAAATTAAGAGATCCTGCTGAGCTCCACACAGCAAGATCGCAATCAGTTTTCATGCAGGCAATTGGAAGGATGGTGGGGTGTGAATGGGCTTCCCTCTGCATTCCTGATAGCTATGTCTGAGCTGGGCACTGGTGGAGTTGGCTGAGAGTTAGGAAAGCCCTCCAGACTGTGTACAAATGGTAGGGATCTCAAAGGCAGTAGTCATGTTGTTTTCCAAGTGCCCTCAATGCCCACTCAGCACCTGGCAAAAGGTACATGATTACTAGGTAACTGTCACAGGAACAAATGAAGGATGGATGGTTGGATGGATGGATGGATGGATGGATGGATGGATGGATTTGCCTGAAGATCAGGTTCCAACCCCAGCTGGAGGGCACAGGGATGTCAGAGTATTTAGATGCCTCTTGCTCTCTGGGAGCCTCTGCAGTTTAGAAGGATTTTCTATGGTGGGTTCAGCTCTTTTTAGATTCTTGTTACCCAAACTTTCCAAGCTTTTGTATCTGTGGCTGAGCATTGTTACTCTCTCTCCTGACCTCCAGAGCTCATTCCTTCATTCTCTTTCTCTTCTTAGGTGCTTGTTCCTTGAAGGCAAGAATCATCTTTTAAATATAAGAGTGTCCCAGTACATCTAAAATATGCCACTGTGCATATTCCGAAATGCTGTGTGCAAAGAACCTTTAGTTGATAAGTTTTATTCACAGATCTAAGACAGGGTGTGTGTCCAGGACTTCCTACCAGCAAAACAAACCAAAAATAAACACTCCGTGCTCGCTGCACCCCTGGGTGCTGGAATGCTCCCTATGGCCATCTGAGTTTGCGTCTTCCGCTCAGCAGGGCAGTACACAAGCATCAGAATGGGATGCACCAGGCAGGGCACATTGCAGGGGTCCTGAGGAAGATGCCTAGAGGGAACAGAGAGCTGGACAAAGGGAACAGGGCGGGCAGATGCTGCTTTAGCCTTCTGGAAAATCAGAGTCCAGGGGAGGATAGCAATCACTCTGTGAACCAAACAAGTTACATCTTATCCTGAACCAGAAATAGGTTAACCTCTAAAAAACAAAGCTGAGGAAGGGAGAATTAAATGATTTCATGGATGATGTCCCAAATGGTCACAACTGTTCAAAAGGCTAAGCCTGCATTCAATACAGTTCTTTGGGATCATTTTTAATCTACGGAAGGACTTGTTTATCATCTAAAACTTTAGAAGATCAAACCAATCACATACATAGGTCATGCAGAGAGAATCAGAAAGAAATGATATCGTAAAGGTATTCAAAATGCCATCAGGGGCCAGCCAGATAGCTCAGTGGATTAAAGGGCCTGCCATGGCAGCCCCATCCCCAGGGCATGCTGAGACCTCTGGTGAGAGTGGGCATGGGGCCCACACCTGTAATCCCAGACCTTAGGAGGCTGAAAAACAGGAAGGATCACTGAGTCCAATCTGTGTAGTGAGACCCTGTAGACCCTGTATTAAATACATAAAAAAAAAAAAAAAGTGCCATCAGGGGCTGGTGAGATGGCTCAGACGTCTAAAGCACCTACTTCGAACAAGCTTAGCAAAGCACAGGGACCGCGGTTCAATCCCCCAGC
>NDGN011545819.1:0-16494 GCA_002564285.1 Tympanoctomys barrerae | reverse complement strand
CACACACACACACACACACACACACACAAATTAAAAAAAAGTGCCATCAGATTGAGAGGCCTACAGGTTTTATTTTTTTCTTTTCATCTGTCTTTCTTTCGCTGCTTTTGTGCAGGGTTGGGGTTTGAACCCAGGACCTCACACACGCTAGGCAAATGTTCGAGCATAGACCTATATTTAAATTCAGTTTTATTTCTACTAATCCCATGGGAAGAAATGCATCTCCCTGTTTTGGGTAACCTCTTCCTGCGTTCAGGAAGTACAAACAGAATGATGATCAAACCTATTAAACATAAGCCATTTTTTTTTGAAAATGTGGAGTCAATGGGACACTGAGACACCTCATTTCCAAGGTCATATAATTAAATAAAAGAACAAATCAACCCAGGAAATTGTCCTAACCCTCCATCTCTTCTATCCTGGACACTTAATCAGGTAAGCTGTCAGTGAGCCAGCAGTAGAAACAACATACCATTACACCCTGTCAGTGTCATAGGAGTTGAACTGTAGTTGACAAATTTCCATACACTGAAAGTCGTAATCCTGCTTTATCTATCTGTCAGTCAATCATAACCATGGCAACATTTAGTTACACAACCTTCAGAAAATTGCTCAACACTAAAGAAATTAAAGAATGTGAGGCAACAGATATGTTAATTAGCTTGATCTAATCACTCCACACACCACATATGTATCATGACATCATGACTGTATTGCTTACATATGTATGTAAAATTATTTTCCAATTTAAAATACATTAAAAGTGACAATAAACCAGAACAAACGCTGAATTCTTGAGATTCTCATACTTTCCATGGACAGATGAAAGCGCTACACTTTGGTCCCTCTAAGACCCCAAGAACTTTGAATCTCCGGGTTTTGTTCTGTTCTTAATTTTGAGATTGAGAGTGAGAGCTATCATTTCATGATAAAAAGTCACTGAACACTACTGATCTCCACTGACGCTTTATGAGACTAAGTCACATTTGGCAAGAAAAGGAGGCAGGCCCCATGACTTCTGTGCTCTGCACGTCTTTGGGACAGGACTAAGAGTAGCCTGGGGAGGCCACGCCAGGAGCACACACTTGCAGAGCAGTAACTCTCTCAATACGATGACATTTCTAGAGGGTCTCTCACCCACCTGGCCTCTTGGCCCACATATGACTCTGTCCTTGCACAAAAAGGTCTGGGGATGACTTGCAGCTCCAACAGGAAAGCACCCCTGAGACGCTGTCTATTGGGATATGATGTGTGAAACAATAAAATAACACAGTCCTAAATAATTATGTGTTAATTGAGGAGAGGGGAACTTAGCAAGTGGAAAGTAATCAGAAACCAATTTAACTATTACAAGCTGCTGGCACAATTGCAGGCACTAAAATGACTGTTATGATGGAGCCTCAGGCATTCCTGGCCATCTCTGTTACCCAGTGCTTGCTGTCCATAAAGCTCAAGATGACTCGCCTCACTGCTAAAGAGGGGAAAATAAAGAGAGGCACCGGACTTGTCTGTGAAACACAAAGCTATGTTTCTCAAATTTTAAAGATGTAGGCTTTTTAAAAAAATTCCTTCCCTAAACTTACTTTAAGTTACATAATTAGATTGTACCATTTAATATGAGGGCATTTAAATACTTCTGGCATTAAAACAAGTCACTCTGGGGAAGAAGATACATCCTTTAGCAAAATGTTTGGCCCACAACGGGTGGAAAAAGGAAACAAATTAAAAGTGACAGATTCCATTCCTGCAGGACAATGAGTCAAGTGATAGTGGCTGGAAATTTGCCTTAAAATGATTTCCGCATAATTCAGGAATGCTGGGAAGAAGAGGGAACTTAAGGTGAAGTGATAAAAGAGATGCAGAGAATGTCACTTCAATTAAATGGGGAAGAGAGATAATGAATGTTTCATTTCAGCTGTTCAGTCCTCTAGCTCAGCCCACAACTGCAGGGTAGCTCCTTTGACAATGCAGTGGCTGGCTAATCAGGGCCAAGACGCTGCCACCATGGGACCACCTGGGAAATGGCAAAGTAGCGAATAACGAATAACGTACAGAAGACGGGGACCTGGAGGGACCTGCTCCTATCTTTGGGCTTTGGGAAAGACTGTAGAAGGACCAGCGTCACTAGAACTTTCTGGAAATGAGGATCAGCTGGGGCCAGATATAAACACCCAGGAATGTGGAGTGGAGAGTTGGTATATATTTGTAGGTAGGTAATGGGACAAGGGTGGGAAGGGCCATTTGTGGTCAGAAGCCCTGAAGGTAAAAGAACAAAGCACCACTATTTCCTGTGTGTACTAGCTCTAGTTTGTTTTCACAATGATTTCTTCATTTCTTTTTCAAATCAATATAGGTTCAAACATCCATCGAACTCCTGAGACCCAAATTGCCCTGAGCCTTTCCGCTGGCCAGCTCTGGTAGAAACAGGCCCCACTGAGATATCTAAGAGAATACAGAAATCTCAAGAAGGGAACACAGTGGCCCACAGGATTCGCACACCAGCCCAGCTCTAATTCAGACAGTACTGTGACCAAGGAGTCACTGTGGGCTACAGGACGACAGTCCTGAGGGCACCGGGTACCCCAAGCCCCTTCTCTGTTCTAGGCACCACCCTGCTTTCATATGAAAACTGAGGTTTAGAGAGACAGATGATGCTCCTGTGCTGGAAAGGGAGGAAACACCTGGACTGAGGACAAACTCCTGCCACAGGTTGTATTGCCTTTCTCAGGAACTTCCGCCATGTGGCAGGATGATGCAACTAGGTCCCTACAACTATTTGGGTTACTCCTTGTATTCAGGATAACTTCCAACACATACCCATGTAGACAGCATGATAACAGACCCTTCTTCACTCAGCGTTAACTATGAGTATCTTCCGCCTCCCCTGTTTTTATCTGCACTTCCCATCCTACATTATTATTTTTAAAGACTTTACTTTTTAACAACAGTTTTACTTTCCCGGTGAAACTGAGTGGAAAGCACAGTTCTCATTCACTGTGACTCCCTCTCTCCAGCTTCTTGCCCTGTCCACATTCCCCGGCAGAGTGGTACATCTGTGAGAATCAATGAACTTCTCTTGACACCAAATGCTAGTTACCACCAGAGTCCCAGAGTCCACAGTTATCATTAGGACTCACCCTTGCAGGTGTACATTTCATGGGTATTAACATTTATACAATGGCATGAGAATTATTTCCACTGCTCTAAAAGCCTCTCTGCTCTCCCTCTTCACCTCTCCCTCCAAGTCCCTGGCAACCCCTAATCTTCTCAATGTCCCCATAGTTAGGACTTGTCTACACTGTGTCACAATTGCAGTCCCATAGCCCAAGGATCTCTTGGGTGAAAACATGCTTCCTACACTGGCTACAATGGCCTTTTCCAGTCTGAAAATCAGGGATCAGTAAACCATGGCTCAAAAAATTTCTTTTAATGTGTGAAGTATTCTTAAAGTCTTTAAAAAATCTATGGCAGAATACATAGAACATAAGTCTTTCCATTTAATCATTTCTGGTGCACAGTTCCGTGGCATTAAGTATATTCACAATGGCGTATAATCCATAGACGGACAGACACCATCCATCCACTGAATTCATCTTGCAAAAGTGAAACTCATATCCATTAAACTCACGTCCCTACCTACCACCCACCATCCACCTTATGGCTATAGTGGAAAAAGAAGAAATAGAGTAAGAGTTGACAACGATATAGAGAAAAAGAATTCTTGTGCATTGGACAGTCATGAAGCACTGCAGTAATGAGGAATTAAAAATAGCACCAGATAAAAGTAAATACAAAAGCCATCCTTTCTTCCTTTGAGCCAATGTTATATCTTTTCCCCAGGTACACAGCTACCCTTAATTAAGTCTGAAGAGCCTTTTTGTGAAGTGTAAGTGAGAAACCTTGACAATTTACACTTTTGACCTACAACACAAGTTCATCAGTTGCTATACAGGTGTTCTCAAAAGATTAACAAAGAACAGGACAGGTTTAAAAATACATTTCTTAACATACCTTCATTTCCCAACTCAGTCTATTTCCCACATCTTCATCTCTTTAACAAAAACCATAATCCCTCATTATGGCTTCATGATTTGAGGCCTCTCTTGGAAACTCCTCTGCCATCCCTCTTGAAGATGTATTCAGTGATCTAAATAAATTCTTGTCTTTCTTACATTCTTTTGTCTGTTGGTGAATTTGTTTCACTGCTTATGTCATTGGCCCTCCACTCAGTAGCTGATAGGACAGAAGGGAGAAGTCTCTATTGCTGGCATAGGCAGGCTGGGGAGTGCAGAACCTCATAATAAGCAACAACTGCGTTGAACAGCAGGCTCCTGGATCACCCTAGAGACTGCCCCAGCAGCACCCAAGGGCCTACCCATCAGGGACTTTCGCAGGCTTTTCCTGCCGCTCTCCATCACCAACTGAGACAAGTACCACAGGAGATGCATCTGCCCCAGGGCAGGCTGGAGGGCAAGCAGGCAGGACAACCTTGGGGACTCTTCAGCCTAGGGCACAGTGTGCGCTGTCATGTGCCTCTGCAACATTTTCTGAGTTGCAGATATCCAGGACTGGGGGTGAGGATGGGAGCTGAGGATGAAGCGTTTCTGACTGGGATGACAAAAGATTTGGGAAATAGTGTTGATGGCCATAAAACAATGCGGGTATAATTAGTCACTAAGCTGTACACTTGTAAATGGTTAAAATGGTAATTCTTAATTACATATTCATAATACAAAAAAAATATGCGAATGAAACAAAATGGTATTTTCCAGAAACTGTGGCAGCTGGAGTGACGCTTTTTTCTGGTCTATATCTGTACCATCAGTGTGACTCAGTTCCATAATTTAAAAGATTAAAACAAACACACCCAGGAATCAGGACATTTGGCCTTTACTCCCCAAAGCACCAGACTGCTCAGATCTGTTTAAGGTGTAGACGAGGCACTACTAAGCACAGACACACAAACGGGTCTTTACAGTCAAAAAACATCCTCCGAGAGCCCATGATGGCCCTAGTAGGCCACTTCCCTGAGAGTCTGTAGGGATGGTGGCCAGCCTCAGTCCCTGTGCAGCTGTGTTCTCTGTATGCCTAGAGGGCACACCCTTGCTGACTGTGACTGCCCTGGGCATCCAGCAAACTATCCTGAACAAGATAAAGGATATGTGGATCACCTGAGGAGCCCAGAACCTTGGATGACCTGTGTGGTTTAAGGCAGAAATTATTAAATGCAAACAGGTGAACAAAAGAGAAAGCTTCTTTCCAGTTAGCTCCTGTTCAGACTATCCCAGAGATGCCTAGAATTTGTTATGGTTCATTTTCAAGACTCGCTTAAGGGCATTTTAATAATTTAGCAAGCTAATGTAATTTGCTTGAGGCTCACTTGCCACAGGCTAAAAATGGGACACGGTTCTGTGCCACTCTGAGGACTGGGTGCCTGGGAGTGTCCTGAGAGCAGAGACTTGGCAGCTGGTGACATTTCTCCCATTTCCCATCCTCGCTGGTGTCTGGAAACTTCTAGTCAGTACTCACTCAGTTTTCCCCTTGTTGGGTCAGTGGATTTCTGTATAAGGAGAACTTGGGGAAAAACACACAAAGGTAGAGAAATGGAAGAAGTGAGCGGCCTGGAGGTGGCATCATGTGCTGTCCTGTCCACAGCTGTTAACACAGTTAACAGCTCTGGGCAGAAGAGTCAGGAGGGTAAAGACTGAAGGAGGTTGTTTGTAAAGTGCCTGGGTAGACCAGATGTCCAAGAGATGGCAGCTGCTGTTACGAGTGTGATAACGATGGAGAGGGCACAAGCCTGCAGCGCTTTCTACACGCCAAGAGGGCTCTGAAACATTTGAGCGGGCAGTGGAGAACTTAGGGGGCTACGGTTCTTGAAAACCCAGCTACTGTCAAAGCATTTAGAAAATGAGGTCTCCTAGCTGACAGTTTTCAGCTCTTGGATTTCATAATGGCTCAGAATTACTAGCATTCTCCTGTTGGGTTTATGGGTCTTCAGGTTGCAACTCTCTTTGCCTTTGCAGCGAACAGAAGCAGGTGTGCACCACAGGCACAGACAGGACTCACTTCCCAATGTGGATCAAAGAGGCCCAGGGAGGTGTGGGTTCAGTTCTGAGGCTGTTTCCTAACGGCGCTGCAGACACATGACCATCGTCCTGTGGCTTCTGCTCGTCTGCTAGGAGCCTGCCATCTTGGTAGGTTTTTCCTCTGGAGCCTTACAAGCTCACACACACACACACACACACACACACACGTTAAAAAAAAAAGCACTCACTGAGCCAGGTATGCTGATACACAACTGTAATTCCAACTGGGAGGCTGAGACAGGAGGATTAAGAAGTTCAAGACCAGTCTGGCCAACTTAGTCTGAAAATTTAAAAAAGAGGCTGAGGATGTCGCTGTTGAATTCTGACCTAGGGTCAAGTGGCCCTAGGTTTAAACCCAAATGAAAACTAATCAGAGCAAAACTAAAACTCTAAAACAAAACCAACAAAAACCCCATTCACTGATGATCTCATCATTCTAATCCAAGTTCAGTGGGGTTCTGCTTAGAGTTCAGAAGTTCAAAGTCAAGGCAGCTATCTGTCTGAGGCTCTGGTTCCTTCACTGCCTGAAGTTCTAGGAGTGACCTAAGATCCCTCTTGTATCCTCCTCTATCACCTCCAGCACAAGGGCAGCAGCAATTCTTAAGATTCTAATCTTTCACTTCCTTCTTTTGCTACCAGCCAGAGGAAACGCTTGGAAGGGCTGGTGTGATTACTTTAAGCCCCACTACATAATCGCATTGTCAGCTCATTTGTGACCTTACTTATACCTGCAAGATCCCCTTTTCAAAGCAAGGTGACATAACCACACAAGTGAACACACATCACATTCAGAGTTCCTATTCTCATGCAATAGACATCAGCCAAGAGTGGAGCTCTGCTGACCAGAGTACATTTACTCTTTTCCTCACTGATCACACAGAGCCACAAACCTTGAGGGGAAGTCACAATTGTCTTCAGCCCAGCCCTAGGGAGGGTCACCCCTTTGTTGGCGAAAGTGCTGCTCACCAGGAAAGGCAGTTGTTTTGTGGAGGGGGAGGTGAAAAGGTAAAGCAAGAAATACTACACTGCACAGGAACAGATTGCTTCCTAGGGGCCTCTGTCCTGCAGTCCACTGGCGTGGCATCTCCCATTTACAGGGATAACCTTATTTTAAGCCTAAGATAATATCTGATTTCAAACTCATTTGTTCAGTGTAGTAGAGCAGACCATGAGAGCTCAGAAAATGAACAACGATGTTCTTCCCCATAGAATAAAAAAAAGAAGGAAATGCAGCTAAAGAGTTAGCCAAATTTACCTAATTCCTCTGATCGACAGTAAAGAGATGAGATTTTCTTTTCACCACATATAGTGTGATGGTGCAAGTTAAATGACAGAGCCAGCATTCTAACTACCAAGTTATGACCCTAAGCAGAGAAATAGGAATTTGTAAAGAATCGTATCGCAGAGGTAGGGAAACTATAGAAAAAGGTCCAAAATCAGCCCTCTGCCTGTTCTGCAAAGAAAGTTTTATTGACACAGAGCCACATCCATGCATTTATAAATCTTTTATGGCTTATTTTTAGATCAAAGTTAAATAACTTAATAGAGACCCCATAATATCTATTGACAGAGTTGAAGATGAGGTCCATCGTTATAGCAAATATATTCATGGAAAGAGATAACTACTTGTCCCTAATGCTAAGGACAACTTCTACTTCTTACTGCCTATAAACTCATTAAGCCTTTCTTTTTTCAGCTAAAACCTGCTATCTTTTACTGTTATTACTATTTCATCTCCCATTTTATACATATAGGCATTATCTCTGTATCCTAGAATTCAGCTATCAATTAACTTTGAGTTTTCTCTTCAACAAAAGCCCTGACCCAAGATTTGGAAGATTGAAATTCAAGCCTTGCTTGGTGTTGAGAGACAGGTTAACACAGTAGTTAGAACAGGGACTCCTGGGATAAGCACCCTAAGATGCAATCCACTGTTTCCACTGTCCAGGGAGATAAATATACCTTCACCAGCTTTTCTTCAGCTTCCTCGTCTGGGAAATGGGTATCAGGAGTATAATAGCCTCCTTGGTGGCAACAATTAAATAAGCTGAAGTTGTACGCAGTTACCAGAACACTGCAAATTCTTCTCAGCACTTCTGCTGTGAGTTGAAGCTAGCTTGATAAGCTACGAAGAGTTAGACTGTTCATGAGAAAAATCACATTCCAATCTGGCTTGGGCAAGCGCTTTGGCTCTTGCTTAAAAGCACAAATGCTGGAATAACAGCTGTTGGAGATGATTACCTTGGGGTGTTTTGGACCTTCTAAGTGAATAGAATGGATGGATGGGCCAAAGAGGTCTCCCTGTTGAAATCAATGCAATGTCAGCAATGTGGACGGGCTAAAACATCTTTCCTGGGTTGTGCGTGAGTAAGATGCATGGCTCCAAGGGATCCAATGTCCAGGGAGTGGGACCCAAACTTGACCCTGTGTATTTATCAATTTCCTGACACCTGTAGCTTAAAGAAAAAGATGTGCACTTTGGCTCAGTGCCACAGTTCAGCCTGTGCTCGGCCGGCCCCTAGGTAGAAACAGCATGGGACAGCAGACCAGCCAGGTGAGCTGCTCATGGCATGGTGACCAGGAAGCAGCAAGAGGAGGCAGGAGCCTGGGACAGAATGTGTGCTGTGATCCACCTCTCACCAAGGCCCACCTCCTCACAGTAACTCAGGGGAGATGAATCCACTAAGGAGTAGAGCACCCCCACCCCCCATCCAGTCACTTGGCAAACCCATGAGACTTTGGGGATACATTTTAGATCCAAACCGTAACATGCACCAGGACCTAGGCCTGGGGGGCTCTGTCCTTGATAAGGACAATTATCGCCAATGAATCTTACCTCCAGCACATTTTCGTTGTTGCCTCAAATGAAACCACTTAATGCAACAGCAGCACACCTCACTGCCAGGAAAGGGCTTCCTAAATGTCTGTTTGTGTGGCAGGCTTTGACCTGGAACTCTTTTTCTTGTTGTTCTTCACCATAAGCTGGTAGCAACTTGGTGAGAGACTAGCTCACTGCGCCTGTTTCTGACAAGCATCGCAGTGTGTGAAGAAAGCACTTGAAAGTGGCTTCCAGTAGACCCTGCACTAGGTCGGGCTTTGGGGTTACAGAGGACTTCAGCAGTCACATCTGCCCAGTGGATCAGCCAGAATGTGGCCCCGAGATAGCACCGTCCTGCCCTAGAACCTCAGCAGGGCTACAGGGGAGCCGCCTCTTCAACGTGCCCCTTGGGAAATCGAGTTTCCAGGCATTTCTGAATACAAATATTGACAGGCTGTGTTACTGAATGGCTGATTAATGACAAGTCTGAAATGGCAGGCAGATGACAGCAAAAGTCCCTTCATGTTTCCCAGGAGATGGTGAGTACAAGGTTGTCAACTGAATTTATGGTGGGTGCATTCTGCTCAGCCCAACTTCTCGCCATCTGAGGCCCAGGGGTTTGCAGTGGGGAAGCAGATTTCTCTTCCCAAGGGGGCTCCCGTGAGCCAGGGCTGTATCACACTCCTCCAGAGCCTTGAGAGTGTTTTCATTTGCCTGCTGTTTCTTGATCCCATGACAACCAGTAGCTCACAACTAAGGAAAGGAAAGCAAGGCTCCCACCTCTGCAGGAATTAAGGCCAGTGCTGTGTGACGAGCCCCTGCTAGCTCCTACCTCCTTGGCCTAACATGTCACCTCACTGTCTCACAAGCTGGGCTCAGAGGCTTAGCTCACAGCTGGCTCTGGCACCACCTAGCAGTAAGAGAAGTGCCAGACACCAGCTCAATGCCGAGCACACCCAAGGGGAGAAGCAGGCTCCTATTCTTCTGGTGGAGCAGCAGATCCATTGGGCAACCTCTCCATGTTTCCTGCTGGGCCAGGAGCTCCCACATTTAGTCTCTCTAGCTCACCACTTGCCCAGGCAGGTCATTCAGCTAGTAGGCAGCAGAAGAAATAAGACAAGCCTTGCATCTTCTTCTTTGCAACCCATAGCTGGTTGGTTACATGGTATGTAACCAAAAAGGGGCTAAATCCCAGCTCCAAACTCCCATAGACAGCGCCCTACATACTTAACCCTCAGCCTGGTATGGTCACGAAGGTGCCCACCGTGGAGAACAGTAACTTACAGAAGACACACCATGGAAACCGTAATTTAAAGCATCTGCTTATGCATTAGCACAATTGACTGAGAGGAACTATAAGCCCTTTGCTCTAGCCCCAGAAGTATGTGCGGGAGGGACAGTCCACAGCAGGGGGGACATTCTGTGAAGCTTGAAGGAGAGCAGGAGCAAGGCAGCAGGATGATGGCAAGCCACTGAGTGTATGTGGCAAAGATGCTACAGGACAGAGAACATCTTTAGCTGCCCTGAGGTGTGTCTGTGTCCCCCAACTGTGTCAAAATCCTCACTGCCAGGGATAGCATGGGAGGTAATTAAGTCATGAGGATGAAGCCCTCAGGAATGGGATTAGTGCCTGGTAAAAGTGGCCTGGGAAAGCTGCGCTGTCTCTTCTACCATGCAGGAACAGAGCCACAATGTCATCTGCGAGCCACAAAGCTGGCTGTCACCACTGAAAGGAAGCAGGTAGCTCTGCCTGTGGCCAGGCCATCTTTGTGAAGAGCTGAGGGTGACAGGGAAAAGAAATGCTCTTTTCTTATTACTCAGATCGCGTGGGCCCACTCTCCTAAAACACTAAACAGTATCAAAAATATGGTTATGTAGAATGTGATGAGCATCTATACTGAGATAAAGGAAACTCTGATGAAACTGCTCTTTAGGAGAAATGCCAAGTCAAAACAGGGAATATATACGCTAGCTAAGATAACTGTACTACAAATTTCTATTAGTTCACTGAAAGGAACAGTTGGTGTTTATAGTGCTTGATCTATTTTACATGCCTACATCTGATAATCTGAGCAACTACTTTAAAGATAACAGTATGCAATATAACCACTGTTAATTTCCTATCATTTTGGAATAATGTATCACTTTTATTTTTTATTGTCTTTAAAATAAGAAAAAGAGGGTGACAGACAGACAGACTGACAGACAAAGATGCAATCGATTTGCTTTTCTTTCAATTTCTTCTGAGGCTAGAGGTAGGCTCCAGGTAGTGTAGAATACCTGTCTGACGCTCCATGGAAAGAGAATATTAGTGCAGGAAGAGGGGAGCTGTCAGAGCTCCCCACAAATCAGGATAAAAGGAGACTTCATATTCAAGTTTTGGTCAAAAAGTCAAAAAAGATGTAGTAATCTCGTACCAGAATCCTGTACTGTAAAAAGAAATACCCATTAGATGCATTAATTATCTTCTGCTTCTGGAAGTCAGGCATCTGAAACTGGCCAAACCCAAGTACCAGAAGGGCTGTGTTCAATTTTTTTTTCCTTTTATTCACTTACTACAATACTTCCTCAAAAATAAAAGCAGGTCTTTTAATAACTTTTGTGACAAAATATGCAACAGGGCTTATTTTCTGGTGATCTCTTATTTTTTCACATACAACAATCTACATTTGTCATTACACAAATCTACATTTATTCAGACACGGCCAAGACATCTGGAACATCATCATTACTCTCCAAACCCCAAATTCTGGGCTGAATCTTTTGCAACTCCATTTTCCATAGAATCACTGGCTTCCACTTATTATTGCTCCTCTTATTATTGCTCCTAGGAAGAGCAATACGGCTCTTCCTAACTGAGCAGTTCTTGTCCGTGTAGCCTCCTCACAGCGCCACCATGACTACACACAGAGTCATGAAGATTCATTAGACAAAGGCATGTCTCTTTGTTACCAAGTGCAAAACATTACTTGTGTGCTGTGTCTATACCCTAACTCGTCATTTAGCAACGAGAGCTCCTCAGTTTCCAAAGGTGCTTACCTCTCACCCAGTGACCCATGTGGTTATTTACAAGTACTTAATTATAATGTATATTATCATTTATCTTAAGTATTAATGTCAATAATCATATTTATATTTAATTATGTTAGTACTACAATTCATTATTTCAGTCATGTGTAGCAATAGATGCACTAACTGCATCTGTCTTACATTAACTGGGGCTTATTTGAAGGAGCATCCTGTAAAATCATGCTAGAGATTATTTTCCAGGTAGGTCTTATTTTCAGGGCAATATTTTAGAGGATCTCCACATTCCAACTGCAGCCTTAACAACCTGGGCCGTGTTACATAAATACTCCCAAGGTCTTAGAATTATGATGTGGACACCCTCGAGGAACTTATTTAGCCCACTCTAAGGCAGGAGATCACCTCACACCTGTGGCACCTGCATGAGTCCAAATTTCCAGTGTGATGTTGCCCTCTCTGTTGCAGCCACCCGTGTAACTTCAAAGGACTTCACACTATTATCTCTTCTGTGGGCAGGGCCCTGTCTCCAGGAAGGAATGGTCTGCACATGAGCTTTGTTTTCCGGTTAATACCTGAGACTGTACTTGGTACGTGGTAGTCTCTCAATTAACAGAAGATTATTATTACTGATCACAGCAAATTATTAATGTTGCTGTTATTAACGCAACCGTTTCTAGACTGGACGCTTTGGTCCATGGTTCAGCAAACTTTGTCTGTAAAGGACCAGATTTAAAAAATGAGGCTTTGCAAGGCACATGGCCCTCACAGCAACTACTCAAATGTTATATAAAAGTAGTCACAGAAATAAATAAATGGGTAGATGTGTCTCTGTGCCAATAAAATCTTATTCACAGAAACTGATACTTGAATTTCATATAATTTTCAGGTGTCATGAAATATTATTTTGACTTTCTTGCCACCCCTAAGAATATAGGAGAATGTAGGAATATAGAAACTATTCTTAGCTTATAAGACACACATACCCACAAAGAGGAAGTCTAGACCAGCCTATAGAATGCAGTTTGCCAACTTACTCAGGTTTTTAAAAATCACATCTGTACCAATCTCTCTTGGCTTCTCATTGACTCATTCTTTAAAAACACTGGGGGGCTCTGTGTGTGCCAGTCGCTATTGTATTAGGAACAAGGGACAAGCTGAAGGCGGGGAAGTTTGAAGGAAGGAGGCTGCAAAGAGGGTATGGCCTTCAGAGCCGCTACAGCCTTGCGAGCTTGCTTAGAGCACCACCCGCAAGGGCTAAGGCTGTGTTCGGCCTCTGGGATCATGGCACCAGGAGAACTGGGATCAGTCGAAAAGGCAAATGTGGGAGGGACATCAGGAAGCTGATCTGAGTCTTGTTATAAACAAAACCTTGGGAATGGAAGCGAGACCACTACACAGGGATTTTATTTTTAAAGACAAATATTTATTTGGTACAGCTTGGACTCACAGTGATCCTTCTGACTCAGCCTCCCCAGTGCTGGGATTACAGGCATGCACCACCATGCCCAGTTAAGAGGGCATTTCTTTTGAGCTGAGGAAAAGGTGCTTTCAAGGGATGAGATGGGAAGGGAGACTGCTCTTGTGTCTGTCACTTCTCTTCCCCTGACCAGTTCCTGGGCTTTTCTGACAAGGACATCATTGTTGCCTCCAATGGATGTTATGAGTGCATGTGGGATACAGAGGCAATGAAGGCAGTGACAACTCTGGGACCTGGCTGGGCAAAGGACAAAAGGGGACACGTGGGGTGAGAGTGTGGTCAAAGGGACATAGGAACCATGACTTTGTGTAAATGTTGCAGAAACTAGGGAGGATAGTCAGTCTCCATGGGAAGGCCTCTGAGCCCGACAGAGGGCTCTGGACCAGGGTGACCTGCTGCTCCAGTGCTTAGTACAAATTTCTAGGGGAAACGAACACCCAAACGGAGGATGACTGGCCAGATTTTAAACTTAGTGACTGCTTCCCTCTCCACACCATAGCTCATGTGTCTGTCATTTCTCTTGCCATGTCCAGTTTCCGGGCACACAGCGGTCCTAAAGCATGACATGGGTCCATCCCTCACTCTGTGCACTGGTTCACGGCACCCACCTCCCTTTCCTGCATGTGAGCGCCTTCCAGGTTCTCCACCCCGATCCATAGTGTTCCGTTTGATGCTATCCAACCTGACATGTACCCAGCTGCATGGCTGCACATGAGGGAGACCTGGGCACCGCGTTCTACTTACAAAACAGCTCTTCAGCAGCACCGGCCCTGGTGTTGGCCGGTCCACGCTTCCCAGCCTGCCTCTGGAAAGGCTTGAAGTAGACTTCTAAAACAACTCCACATCTGCCTCTGCTCTTCCTGGCAGACCTGCATATTCTCTCTCTCTTGATCTCTCAACAATCACAGAGCAAAAGTGGGGTAAGGGTGAAGCAAAAAGCCAAAGTTGGCAAAACCAAGCCCTAGAATAGTCTGCCCCTGAGATGGCTACAGGGAGGATGAAAGGGAACCGAACGGCTGAGGACTGCAAGCACTGCTAAGTACCGAAGAGGGCTGGGCTGCTCTTATCCACGTCATAATGAGCCTGACAGGCAGATTCTACTGTCTGGAAAGACACACTGTGGATGAGCATGAACGATGATGAGGGCTCCACTTGACGGGCTGATTTAGGATTAAACCAGATCAGAACAAGTAGATGAGGGGAGCACAAGGCTGTGAGTGAGCGACTCGAAGATCAGCTAGACTAGAAACGCTGAAGAGAAGCCTAAAATCTGTGCCCTGCAAAGTCAGAGTTTGATGCAGTTTACACAGCCAAGCTGCTGGACTGCATCCTTCTGCTCTGCTCTGCCCTGCTTCTGGAGAACAGGAGGAAGAAAAGCACAAGAGTTCCTTCTCATCTGACCACAGATTTGTGAGCCAGTCATTACGTGGTCTGTCAAGGATAAAATTGAGGATTTCCTTCTTCTGACTAAGATATCGTATTTACCAATATAATAGTTCCATTTCCCCTTTACTATACTTTTACTACCCAAGTCCAGCCACAGTGATTGTGTTCATTGACTTTGCTATTAACAGGAGGCAATTGGGTAATCATGAGCTAATGATTGTCTACCTTCTTAATGCTAAGTGACTTATTACCCATAAACACATAGGGAAAGTGTTCTGGGAAGCTCCCCCTACCCGAACACATGCAAGTTAAGCTTCTTAATTGAAAATATAATCTGTATTGCAGAGATTAAAATATATTGGATTCATTTTGGCTCTATTCTTCCCCATTGTCCCACATACATTTTCTTTATGCTACACAATCAAATTAGTTCCCCTGCTACGGAAATTATTTCAACACAATAAATCAATTTTATAGTGAAGTTATGACTAAACGTCCTATTTAAAGGAAAAGCAAATCAGGGATGGAAACAATTTCCTTACTGATGTGATCAGTATTTGCACCATATGCCTTTGGCGATCTCTATTGGTTTTTATCTTTCCTGATTTTATAGCTGTCTTTTCTTCCCCTCTGCTGTCCTTGAGGAAGGCTTTTGCTCTGCGTGGGAGAAAAGAGGCAGGTAGACAGCTTCCTGCCCATCAATGTGCCACAGCCAGAAGGAAAGAACCCTCTGAGGGGAGGCCCCGGCAAGGCTGGCTTCACCCTCCTACTTCCTAGTTGGGTTGAGACCTTGCTCCCAACCCTCCAGGAAGTTCTCCCAGACCTGCTGCCAAGAGCAACAGAGGCTTTCAGGAGTCCTCTGCCCCTTGCCATGCTTTATTTGTATGACACTTAATTGTCACCGCTATGTGACCTACTTACATGTTTGCTGGGCTTATTATCTGAGGCCCCACCCACATGGCGGGAAAACTCCATGAAGGCAGAGGGGGTGGCTCAGTCTTCTCTTGAATTTAAAACAAGGGAAAACAGCTAAAAAATGAGACAACACTCCATTCTGAGGCCAAAGCAGTGAAAGCTTCATGCTAGCTGGAGGGGGCTAGAACGGGAAAGATGTCCTTGGGGCCAGACACAGGGACGCATACTGTGAACCGGTGCCTATCTGACTTCCCACATCTCCCCTGCACTGGGCCCTCGCAGTACCACTGCCTCTCCCAGGGCAAGTCCCGCCTTCTGCATACCTGGTGCACACCTTCCAGTATTTCAGCCCCTCAGCTGACTCAGGTCTCCTTGCTGATCTGCTATAGATGCATGCACCTCTTTTCAAGGGGCCCCAGTCACAGGTGCCATTACATAATTCACTGGTTTCAGGTGTCTGAGGAATGTCCAGGATGCACGGGTCTATGCCCAGCTTTCTTAGAAAAGCTTCCACATTCACTGTGGCTCAATATCTACCCTGGTATCTAGCACTCTACCTGGTCCTTGGGGGGCATTCGCTGCACTTTTAAATCAAGAATCGACAAAAGCTGCAATGGAATGATCCAGAAGCTCGTTCCTCACTTTCAGTTTGAATGTCTGAACCTAACAATCAGGATGCTGTTGTCCTTATCTACCTGTCCACTTTAAGGTGGGAAGGGAGAAAGAAAATAACTGAGACAGGACTGTTCTCAGACAGGCTTCAAGAAGCACCGAAGACTCCA
>NDGN011545816.1:0-13690 GCA_002564285.1 Tympanoctomys barrerae | reverse complement strand
TTCTTCTTCTTCTTCTTCCTCCTCCTCCTCCTCCTCCTCCTCCTCCTCCTCCTCCTCCTCCCCTCTCCTCCTCCTCCTCCTTCTCCTCCTCCTCCTCCTTCTTCTTCTTCTTCTTTTTTTTTTTTTTCTTTTTTTGGCAGAACAGGAGATTACACTCAGGCCTTTGTGCTTGCCAGGCCAGTGTTTCTTCCACTGAGCCATCTCCTTGGCCAAGTCAACAACTTCTGATATTACCAGTCTTATGGAAAACCCTCTACTATTATAGACTACTGGACTACATTGGAATATTTTGCTGAATTCAGGCACCTACAATACTTAAATGACAATGAATGCCCTTCTTTGACAAAAGTAAACAAAAAAGGAGGATTCAAATGAATGACCATTTTGTATCTGTGAGTTCAAAATAGGATAGATACACAACTGCATTATCTTGGATTATTGAATAGAGAGATTTGTTCTATCTCTCTATTTGTTCTATCCTGTTTTTAGATAGGATATATCTGCATCTTATACAATGAATAACCACTAAGACAAAAAATTGCAACATATTAATTATTGAAACTTTGCTAGTAATTGGTTTTGAAAGTGTCCCATTCCTATTTGTTTCTCAATAAATTATTTTAAAATAATTTAAAAAATGAAAGGAAAAAAATTGAACTCAGACTATTAACACATGTAAGGATGGCAGGAGATTGGGATCTCAGAAGAAAGTGGCTAATTTGTAATATAATTTCCTCAAAATTCAACAATTTAGCAGGGAATGGCTACACTTCCCCTTAGCAGAGTGGGCTGTAGTCCATGCTGCCTGAGGAAGCTCTTGTCCAAAGTCCTACTTCACCACTTATCCTAACTTTTATGAATATAGCTGGTTATCCTACTAAGCCCCATGCCCTTTCCCTGGCTGGCTGTCTTTCTTACAAGCTAACTAAATAAACTACTTTCTACACCCAGAATGAATCTTAATGGAGCTATGAATTTGGGCAAATAATGAATCTGTTGGCTTATCAATTGTAACCAGTATATCACTGTGGTGTAAAATGTTGATTGCATAACTGGCAGTGAAAAATGGAACTCCAAAAGTAAGATTATTTTTTTGAAGATAAGCGACTTCTACACACTTCCACCTCCTGAGCATATAACCAATACATGCTAGGAAGTAAGTCCCAGCTAAGAGCTGTATGCCTCGTAGAAGATACTTAAGGAAAAGGACTCACTGTTTTAGGCTGGCTGAATGATCAGGACCTCAAGGACATCTCAGCAGTTTCTGTGGAGACCTCTGCACAAGAGAGTCCTCCCTTCTTTCTTAATCATGGCATCAGCTGCCCATATAAAGGCTCTTCTTGGAAAAAATGAAATGGTTGTTTGGGAAGGTGACAAGGCTCAAAATGGTTTTCTACGAGAAACCCATGGTAGTAACTCCAGGGATTTGTTCTCTCTCTCTCTTTCTGTCTCTGTCTCTCGCTCTCCCTCTTTCACTCTCTCACTTTCCCTCCCCCCCCCCCATGTGGGCCTTCATTTGACAATGCCATTTGGGTGAAGTATGGACCTTCAATGTTTGGAACTATTTTTGTACCCACTGAGGGTAATTTCGGAGCATTATCTGCTTGACAATATCACTTAGGGTGAGGCAAGTGTCTTCACAATTCTTGACCATTTAGACCTACTGTAGGGGTTTTGAGATCACTGTTCGTTGTCAGAAGAAATTGAGAGGCAGAAAATCTTCCCAGGCATTTAAATTTTGGGTTTGAAATATTTATGTGTTTTGGTTTTCTTTTTTCCCCCCTCTTTCTCATGACCACTGTCATTCTGTGATGAGCAGCAGGTGTTCAGAACCTTCTAGAAGCTGCAGAAAAACTGAATGGATTGTAGCTAATATTCTGCAATGAGGGGGCTATCTCAGTTGTACCTTCTTTACTATTTGAACGTAAGCCCAGAAAGGTCAGCCACTTAAAGAAGCAATAGAGCATTCTACTTGTCTAGGGAGGTTCCCCTTTTATAACAGGACAATAATTTCCGAGCCAGTATACAAGTGGAAACTGTATTCATCCTACAGAGAGACACTAGGACTTGTCCTTTCATGTGCTTGTCTTTGTGGGTTCTTATTAATTCATATGGGAATCTTAGGGAGGAAGATGGCCACATCCCATATCAATCATGGACATCCAGAACACACAGAAAAGCAATTCCAAAGCCCTATATGTGGGACCAATCAAAAAGTGTTGTCTTTTATTCTTGTCATGAGATACGAAGTAAGTGTTTGAAAGTAAGGTAGGAGACTAGTACATAGCAAAAGTTGCTTGAAAAGATAGGAATGATTCCTTAGTAACAAAATTTCAGGATGTGTATGCAGAACAGTTACCAAAACACTACATGTGGACTTCTCAGGAGAACTCAGGCAGGTTTTCCTTAAAACAGCCTAGATTTGACACCAGCCTGAGAAGTGTGAAATACAAAAGGCCAGTCCACTCTGAGTTTTTGTTACTGTACTCTTTCATGGTAACCTGTTCTCATCCTGTAGAGCATATTTGTTTTCCAACTTTTACCATATTTGGCCCAAACTTGCTCTATAAAGCCTGTTTTCTAGCTGCCTTTAGTAAATGTAAAACTGTGCTACCATTGTACTTGTCTTGATCAATTTCTTTAATGAAGACAGAAAGAGCCTAGAAGCTACCTATAGAAGGAGAGTCCAGTACTTCCAAACCAGGTAACAATATGGTGACCAAGAACTGGTATCCTCCTGGGGAATATGGGATACAAAGATGGCTGCATTAGGCTCATGGCCACTGATGCTCTCTTTCACAGTGACCCACTTTCAGTCTTCAGAGTGTCCCTTTTCTGTTTTTAATTCTTCTGTCTCAGTATGCTGAGCCTCTTTATTATTCTACCTTTAATAAATATAAAACTTCACCACTTTTTTTTCTTTTACTTATTTTGACAAATTATTTTCTTCAGGGCAGCAAGAACCTCAAAAAACACCTCCAGAAGGAGCCTGACCACCTCAAATGTGCTCGTAAAGGATCTATATAACCCACTGTATGCGTTGAGCTGCTCTCAGGCTTCCTTTTGAGCTAATGTAAGATTCGAGGTTTAATATTTTTCTAACAGGAAAGTTTGGATTAACATACTTTAAAGGGTAGAGACACTTGTATGTATTTGAAAAGCTCTGCTATGTTTTTTCTGGGGAATTAAACATAGTTGTGGTACTTTGGGGCTCCTTAGAGAAGTTGCAGTTACATGAGGTTTAGGAAGAGGTGATTGTATTGTCAATAACATGGGCCATGTAATTGTACAGCACACTCTTGATTTCATGCGACTGTCTTTAAGGTTATTCTTTGGGGTAACTTTGACCAGGATTGCATCATAGCCTCATAGCTGCTTTCTTTGCCCTTCTCTGGATTAATGCAAAGTACAAGTGGGGGCCTTTTGTGCTACTGACCTTGCAACTACATGGTGAATGCTGATGAATTTCTTATGGGGCCTTACATTTCTCCTTATTATGGCTAAAACTCCTTGGATTCTTCTAAAACAGTTGTATTTCAAAATATTTATCACACTTCTATTTTCTGGAAGTTGCTTTTTTGTCTCCTGCCTCCTCTGTTCCTCCACTAGAAAAATGGAGAAATGTTATGACTCTTTCTATATATGTATATATTAGAGAGCCACAGAACAAGATGTATAAACTGACCAGTTAAGTCTAAGTGTTATTTTATTTCATTTACTTAATTACTTACTTTCTTACTTATTTTTGGGTTTAAATTTCAGAACAATGGAACAAGAGTTTTCGATTCCTTAAGATGTATACTAACTTAAGGCCTGGTGGGGGTGGTGTTCAGGAAAATCAAACTCAGAATGACAGGGTAATCAAACTCCTTGAAGATGTATATTTCTCGCCTCACCACAACCAAAATTCTACCCTCAGATTACAAATTCAGGATTCAGGATTGCTTAGGACTATTTGTTTTGGGCTTTGGTGTGTCTACTTATTTGAGACAGGGTCTCCCTACATAGCTCAGGCTGGATTAGAATTCACTCTGTAGCTCAGGGTGGCCACAAACTTACCATGATCCTGCTGCCTTAATCTCCTGAGTTCTGGGGTTACACATTTGTGCCTGGTTTGCTTAGGACTGCAGAAACAAAAATTGTGTTAATAACATTAACTTTTAAAAAGCCAGCAAACCTCTGCATGTGTTGTCACAGCCTGTCATCTCACCACTCCAGAAGCTGAGGCACAAGTATTATACACAACTCTATTAGGTAGAAATAATACAAGCAGTCAGACAAAGCTAGAGCAGAGCCTGAGAATACATTACAACTGTGGCTGTAGGCACATTCGTTGAAGGCCAAGCCTCAAGATGAAGCTAGAATGACCAGACCTACATGCTTCACCAGGAGATATCTGGTATCACCTGCTCCAATAAAGAAGAAAAAAAAAAGACATCAGTCATCCAAGGATGATCAGGATTTATTGATCCATCCCTACCTAAAAAGGTCTTTTCCATGCTTCCCCATTGGATCAGTATTACCTAAGTGGCTATACTTTCAACCTTATTGCTTGATCATAGTTTTGACCCATGTTCTATAAAACTGAGAAATGGACTCATTGGCAACCCAATTAGGCTCCTCTTTAGTCTCTCTGGAGCTATTTCACTCAATAAGTTTTTCCCTATTGTTAGCTTTCCTTGATCATTAAAATTCATTCTTTGATTTTGGGAAACAAAACAATGTATCTGATATCTAACTGGTTGGGAGTTATATTATTCCTCATATATCATTTGGCGGTCCAAACTGAGATAAGGGTTTGGAAGGAGGTAAGAGCTTGGTTTTGTTTCATGAATTCTGGACTGTTACTTGTGTAAATAATCAGAGATTGCCACCCTTGTTTATCGATTGCTTACGCCTTGAATTTTTATGCCTTGTCTTTTTTACATATTGCTTCTTGCTAAAATGATGATAAGTGTGCCATACTGGCCCCACCCCCAGGGCACGCTGGGAGGAGACTGAGACTGTGCGTGGTGGCGCACGCCTATAATCCCAGCACTTAGGAGGCTGAAAACAGGAGAATCACTATGAGTCCAATCTACATAGTGAGATCTTGTAGACCCTGTCCTAAATATATTTAAAAAAAAAAAATTGATGAATTTAAATTGAGACTATGGCAAGAATATGATGCTTCTTTGATGAAACATTTTACTTTTGCAAGCAAGATCTTGTATTTCTGTTTTGTATATGCTGCATTTGAACTAAATAGTTACTGAATTTATTGGTGCTCCTTGTTTGACCTGTGTGACTTGTTTCGACTGTTGTGGTTTGTTTTATTTTAGGTAAAAGTAATGTTAGAGCATCCCCTAGTGGCCTTTTACTAACCCACAGGTGAATCTCTGAAATACTATAAAATGGGTAGTTTCATTAAATCTTGCTTATATTTAGGAGATCTACATGTCTATTAGTAACTTGTGGGACTTCAAGCACCGGTTAAAAGTCAATGGGTTGGAAGTATTTCTTAATATTCGGAGGCCAGGATTCACTGGATAGTCTGGCCCCATCCCCCTCACCACCAGAGAAGGGACTGTCAGGCCTGCTCGTCTCAGGTCTGATCTTATGCTATTGAAGTGGGAATTTTAGCTCTTGAAATTCCCCACTCTTACCTTTGCAGTCTGAGAGGAACAACTCTTGGGCAAACTGTCTCAATAACTCACTGTGAGTGTGAGAAGAAAAGACTTCCTTCTGATCTCATTTCTCCTCCTGATCTGTCACTTTGTACTTTTCTTGTTGGAAGACATGGCTCTGCTAAACATTGAAGAAGGAGAAACTATAAAGTGCCCAACCTTTGCCTCCTATACAGAAAATAAGAAGCTTTAAGTTCATAACACAGAATATACACCTTTTTCTCTAACACCCAAGACAGGAAAGCCCCCATCTCTAGATGGGATATCAGATTTTGCTTATCTAAGGAACACACATGGATGTGATGTCCCTGCTTAGTGTTCTCAGCATAGTCTCCCGGCTATGGGAAGCTGAACCTGAGAACTCATACAATGGATTGACTTCAGCGTGAGACCACAAGAGGTACTTCCTGAAGCACAATATTTAAAGGGCCGAAACACCTTCAGTGTAAGGTAGTAGCCCCAACCTCTTGGCTGTCTCTCCCCTCTTAGGCATGTGTGTAGTGGAGGGAAGTACTTTTACTAATGTGTAATTTGTGGTAGCCAAGCTATGAACACAGGTTTTAACCTGTGGGTTTCATAAGTGTGTTGGTGACAGAGAGACATGCAAACTTTAGAGTGGTTTTTGCCTAAAGCTTAGCCTTGTCTTGCAGCTAAAGAAGACTGTCTACTTAATTAGGTAGACAGCACAAATTCTCTGGGGACTTCTTAACCCAAGGTGTGCTGCAGGAGTTTTCTAAGCCATCACTTGCCTTTGGAGGTGCTCCAATCACTTCCAATTTGCCCTTAATTTTTTCCCCTTACTTTCTTTCAAATAATTGTGTGTAGTTTGCATTTGCTGTATGCACTCTTGGAAGGTTATGATTGACTCATGGTTCAATGCTGAAATTATGGGTGCAAGTGCTATTCCAGTCCTGAAGAAGGTCATCTTCATACAATATAATGGCAGGAACGAGGCTTGCTCTCTGCCACTGCTCCTCCTCTTTTGCTCTTGGCTTTTTGCAGTTTTCCACCTCCATGAGCTTCTGCCCTCTGTCATGTGCCACCCTGCCTTGGAGCCAGCCAAATAGGGGCTGAAACGTTTACCAACTATGAGCTAAATAGGCCTTTCCTTCCTTAATTCTGGACATTGGGTATTTTGTTCCCAGAAATGAGAGAAAAGGAAGCAAGACAAATTAGAAAGCAGCTGTTCATCTCTCTTGATTTTTGGTTTAATTTTGTTAGCAATTTTTCCTTTTTTAAACATGGCTGTTGTAGCTAGAATCAACTGTAGCTTGTGTATTTGGAAACACAAGCTGGAGTCAGGAGTTAGGAGTATGAATTTCCAGAGAAGGTAGGGTGCATCATTGAGGGTGGCTAGTCAACCTGACCTATCTTCTGGTCACTCTAAAACAGGTAACCTTGAGACAATATAGAAATCAGTAGGGATTTAAAGTGTTGCCTATTTTTCCCCTGTTCTTTTGTAGGTTGGAAACTCAATTCAAATGCTCTTATTCCTTTGGACTATATTCTTAAACATTGGAAATTATTGAACTTCACATTTTGAGAAAGAGGTGTTTAATATTTTTTGGACTTGCTCATACCCTACCTACCTCCCAGAGACAATGAAATTCCAAGGGAAGTATTGATTTTGATACTATTTCACAACTAGAATTGCAATATAAGAGCAAAGGAAAATGGTCAGGATTACCTTCAGACTTTCTTTGCATTAATAGATAATCCTTACTTGTGTTCAAAATGTAAATGTAAGTCACAGAGAAGCCCAACACTTCTGGCCCTTAGCACACATTCAAACACATCTGCCTGAGGTCTCTCTCATTTACCACTGGGATTCCTAAAGATGACGTTTCCAAGGCAATCTTTATCAAGCCAATCTTCATCAAAACCTCATCCACTGTTACTGAGCCTGAGGTTTTTCTCATTTGCCGTCAGCACTCTAAGGGTGGAACTTCCCAGACAACCTTAGCTGAAGCCTCAACTGGGCTATCCCCATTCCATTCTGATCTTGTTCAAGTTCCTCAAGGACAATATCCATTCAGGAGGTGGGTGGAGAATTTGGCCCTATCCCTGTCCTCTCCTCTCAGTGAACTCAAAACATTGACAAGATCTGGGAACGTTTTTAGATAGCCATGATAAGTACAGTCAGCCCTTTAGGGGACTTACTCAGACTTATGATCTAGACTGGAAAGATATAATGTTACTCATAAATCAAGCATTGACTCTGAATAAGAGACAAGCAGCATTATACATGGAGATGAATATTGCATTGTTAATTTTAAAGGACTGGAAGATGGGCATCCAGGGCAACAGCCTGTTCCTACTAGAGCCCAGTCTTTACAAAAGATCTCTAATCACTTACTAGCCAGGTGGGAATCTGGTATAGGAAATATCTTTCTACATGCATTCTTGAAGGTCTAAGTAGGATGAGGACTGAGCCCTTCCATTATTTTAAATATCAATTTTTCATCAAGAAAAGATGAGAATGCCTCTACCTACTTAGCTCATTTATAAGAGGCATAATGAAACATACATCCCTGGCTCCTGATTTGGTAGAAGGATAGGATAATCTTAAAGACAAATTTACTATCCAGGCAGCTTCAGGTAGTAGGAAAAAGTTACCAAAGGTGGCTTTTGCTCCAGATAGCCCACTTGATACTTCAGTGACAATTGTCTCATCAGTATTTTAGAATTAAGATCAGGAGGTGATCAGGGGAGAAAACAGAGACCAAGAAATAGTGGCTTCCTTGGTTGTCAGCTTAAAAGGAATAGACTATAAGTCTGATGCCCCTAAACCCAAGGAGAGTTCGATGGTTGAATGCACCTGCTACCGCTGCAGAAAGCCAGGCAACCTTGGAAGGCACCGATAAAAACTGTCTTGACAAGAGGCGCCCTGAGTGCTGAGGAGATAGCATGGCATCTCAGCTCTTGCCTGGTGAACATTTGCAAGGACCCAGGTTTGATCCCTGGTATCACATGCTGCGCCAGCCCCAGAATGCCAGGTATGCCAAGCCAGCCACCCAAACCAGGTGTGATGGAACATACCTATAATCCCAGCACTGGGGAGGCTGAGACAGGAGGATCACTATGAGTCAGAATTGTGTAACAAGACCCTGTACCAAACATATATATATATATATATATATATATATATATATATATATATATATGATTTTTTTAAACAATAGGCCCCAGGATCCAAGCTCTGATTGCAAGGGTGACCACTCAAAGTCAGGTTACTGCATGAGACAGAGGTTGCTTGATCAGACCCATCCTTCTAGCTGGTCCAGCAGACTGCAGGGTGCTAGGAGATTCCCTGTCTTCTCCCCCTGACCAGGCTTTCATCTCCATGGAAGAGCACTAGGTAATTATGACTACAGAGGGAACAGAAACCAGCCCATTTCTGGACACTGGCCTATGTCTCTCAGTCCTTCTTTTCACCACTGGCCTTCTTTCCTTTCATAATATTTCAGTGCAAAAATCACTGGAGAAGAGGTAACTCATTGTTTTCCACAACCCTTAGGTTGTCACTGGGTTAGTTTTATCTTTTCCCTTTCTTTTTGATTATAACTAAGAATCCTACCTCCCCATCCCCTTTCTGGGGTGAATTGTTTGAATTCTTTAATTTACATGTATTCAGGTCAGGTATGCTGCCCCCCTGTTGTGGAGCCAGAAATAAATTCTGAAATATGGGTAACCAAACGTAAAATAGGAAAAGCAATAAGGACTGCTTCAATATAGATACATCTGAAAGATCCCACAATTTTTCCTTATCACAGACAAACCCTTTCAGACTTGAAGTGAAAAATAAGGATTGCCTTTAATTGACAATTTATGGGTACATGGTTTACTTATACCTTATAATAGCCCTTGCAACACTCCAATCTTGGGAATTCAAACTCAAATGGAGAGTGCAGGTTTGTATAAGACCCCAGATTGGTAAAAGAAGCAGTAGTTCCAAATCACCTGGTAGAGCTTAACCCATAGATTTTCCTTTCTCAGATGCCAGCTGGTTTCAGTGTTAGATTTAAAAGGTGTCTACTTTTGTACTCCTTTCAATATAGATTCCCCATTTCTTTCTGCCCTTGAAAATCTTCATGACCATGCCTCTCAACTGAATTGGATTGTGCTTCCCCAAGTGTGCAGAGATAGGCCTTATCTTTCTGAGCAAGTGTTTTCCAACGACTTGGTATGTTGTGAATTTTCCCAAGCCACAGTCCTACAATATCTTGATAACATACTGTTATGTGTCCCCTCAGAAGAGCTCTCCATCAAAGGCACAGGTGCTCTGCTGAATTTTATAGCAGGCAAAGACTATAGGGTCTCTAGGTCTAAGTCACAACTTTGCACCCTGGAGGTAAAATACTTGGGCCTCATCATATCTAAGGGACCCCAACAACTAGGGGAAGAGATGACTAATACTTTCCTTTCCACATTCTAAGACCCTAACACAGCTAAGGCATTGCCTGTATATAGCAGGGTATAGTCAGATCATATGATCCCTCCATCAGCTGATAAAGGAAGCGTCAAGGCAGATAAATATATTTCATCCTTGGAAACTAATTCCCAAGTTACATTCCAGAAGCTCAAATAATTGCTTCTAAATCCTCTCCTGATACCAGAGGATCCAAACTGACTTCTGGTCAAGATCTCACTGTATATATACCTTACAGTGTAGTAGGATTTCTTTCTTCCAAAGGAGTACTATGATTGTTGGACAACCAGCTTGTTACATAGCCAGCTCAATTTCTAGAAGGACCAACCATTCAAATGAAGACATCTTTCTTTTTAAACCCTACTACCTTTCTAACAAAAGGAGGAAATTGAGGTGGAAAGACATGACGGTCTACAAGTAATTTTCAATACATAGATAGTCAAAGACTTGTTAGACACCCCTTACTGATTGTGATTGGAGTCTCTTCTGTGATTTGACCATTTCCTTTCTTCAAGAAAAATAGGACAAGAAAGGCAGAATATGCAGTCATGACTCTACATCAGACACTTATAAGTTCTTCACTTCTCCTTCGAGTGTCCAGCTAGCAGAACTCAAAGTTCAGACAAGAACTTTCAAACTCAGAGAAGGACAGAAAGTCAGGATTCATATTGATTCAAAGTATGTTTTTCTAGTGCTACATGCTTGGGAGGCTGAGGCAGGAGGAACCCCATGAGTTTGAGGCCAGCTTGGGCTATGTAGTGAGTTCAAGGCAAGTCTGAACTAGAAAGTGAGATCTTGTCTCAAAAGAACTAAAACAATAGAGGAGCTGACAGTAGTGAGTGCTTCATAAGAAATGCAAATGATGTGTATTATGAGCTGAAGTGTGGTATAGTTAAGGGGGTGCCTTCAAGGTGTGTGACTGAGGATGTGTAATCCTACTGTCTCTCAAGTTACCCATCGGTTGACAGATTATGTCATAATGCAAGCCATTTGCAAGAATTTGAAGTTGAGGTATTTCCCATTAATATTGCTTCTTGAGTAAGTGAAGAAATACATTTATGAGTAAAAAAGGCAAATTGAAAGCCCAGAATTGTGAGGCTTTTGTAAAGAAAGGAGATATCTAACAGCCAACATATCCCCCAATATGTATTATATGTATTATGTATAATGCTCTCCAAAGTGGCAATAATTCACTATAGAGGGACCAAAAAGTTTATGGAGTTTCTCAAGGTAATCAACTGGCTGATGCAGTTGCAAAGGAAGGTGGTGGAGGACCATACCTTCAAATACTCTCAGTCAAAAAATCAAATGCTCTCTCTCCCATGGTTGTCAGTTCCTTCCATCAGGATGGTTCCAGTCAGGTGATGGTATGTTGTTCCTTCCTTGTCTGGTCAATGTGAAATTATTAATACTTCACATTAAACTTTTCACTTGAGGAGAGACAAAACTCTATGGATGGCCTCAGAGTTATTCACTGGAAAGGGAACTTCTCAGACAAGGGTACAGATATTTAAAACACATAAACTCTGCTAAAAGAACAATCCTCTGAAGCCCTAGCTCTTCCAGGTATACAAAGACATGATAAATATCCTGAAGAAGATTGTGGCTCAGTTTTACTCATGTGCCAAAGAGCAAAGACTCCAATATTTACTGTTCTTTCATGAACTGGGTTGAACAGAAAAAACAAAACACAAAGGTGGGAAAGCCTTAATCACAGCTCTGTGCAGGCCAGGGCACTAGCATCACCTACAGTTAGCCTGTGCTCTGTAGTGAGACCGTCCTCAAAAAACAAAACAAAAAAGTCTGCTAAATGATAAACTTAAGTCTTTGCTTTATGCATGTAGGCATATATTATGTTTATTATATAGTACATCTGTGTGTATACCTACCTTTGTATATCTTCAGATAATTCTAGATTAGACTAAAAATGAAGAGTTCCTGATAATTAAAATATAAAACTGAGCTAGGGTAGAAGAAATAAAAACTAGGCAGAGAGGAGACAAGAAAGTCAAGATTTTGAAATTGCACTTAACTGCAACAAGAAACAACAGGTATTCCAGCCCTTATCTCTCCTAGGAACAGTCTTAAAGATAGAATGAGCCTATAATTCTGGGCTCTCAGTTTATCCTGTTTACTCACAAATGCACTTCTTTCCCTACTCAGGAAGTGACAATATTGATTGATCGATCATTTTTTTTTCTTTAATGTATTTTCTACAGGGTCTTCACGGTCTCACCACATAGATTGGACTCACAGTGATCCTCTTGTTTTCAGCCTCCCAAGTGCTGGGATTACAGGCTTGTGCCACCACGCCGTGTCTCCATGGCCCTCTCAGCACGCCCAGTGGGTGGGGCCCGCACAGCTGCTGTGCTCTGCCTAAGCAGGCACTTTAGTCCGCTGAAGTATCTGGCCAGCTCAGGAAGCAATAATATTAATAGGAAATGCCTCAAACTCTTGCAAATGGCTTGTGTTATGGCATAATCTGCCAACCAGGTGGGTAACCTGACTAGAGTAGGATTGCATACCCCTGATCATACATCTTGAAGGCACCCTTTAAGTCTACCACAGTTCAGCTCACAATGCCTCTCATTTGTGTTTCTCTTGGAGCACTGCACTCCACTCCTTGTTTTTTATTGTTTTGAGTCTTATGAAACAAGGTCTCATTTTCTAGTTCAAACCTGCCTTGAACTCACTGGATAGCCCAATCTGGCCTCAAACTCATGGGACTTCTCCTGCCTTAGTCTCACAAGTGCTGGGATTAGAGGAATGTACTATCATACCTAACTTGCACTTCACTCTTGAGTGTTTCCTAAAACCGTTGTCTAATCAATTCTCTCATGGTCTCTTATTAACATATCCTGATTTTTTTTTCTATGAAGGAATTTGGCAAATCTGCAATCTTATTTTTCAAGGGTGGGACAGGTTCATTATTTCAGTGTTGAGAACTGTCAGGCTTAGCTTGGTGGCAAACCTAAATGCCTTCTTGTTTGTGTGATTTAAGGAAATGTTTTCAAAGATGCAACAAAGATGTTCTCTAACTGGTAACATGAATTTTGCCATGTTTATCAATAATATTTATAGTTTATGTGTTTGACACTTGGAAGCACATTTTTAGTTTAACACCAAAAAAAGGGCATGGTCATGTGTGACTAGTACCATAACTTGTGAGGCTGAGGCAGAAGAATTGTCATGAGTTGGAGGCCAGCATGGGCTACACAGTGAGCTCAAGGCCTGCCTGAGCTATGTAGACAGACCCTGTCCCAAAACAAAAACAAAAACATACCAAACAAACAAACAAAAAATACTGAGCATAAAGAAAATGTAATTATAAATTTGAGTTTGATAGAATCTTAAAGACTTGTGACTCAAAGTTGGTGGAACACAGATAATGTGACACACATTAATATAGCACTATGTGGAAATTCTTTTATTTAAAAGTTTAAATTTTGCAGCTTCTCAGAAAATCTTATGTGTCAGCCATCTGGATGAGACACTCACAAAATATCTACAAACTGCTGTACATGGTTTCAGGGTAAATCCTGAGGGGATTTGACGGACCTTGTCAGATATAGAAGTTACATTTCTTGTGATAGAG
>NDGN011545814.1:4959-18291 GCA_002564285.1 Tympanoctomys barrerae | reverse complement strand
AGCTTGATACTTGTTAGTATCATGTGATATAAAAGATGCTGTTAGTTTCCTACAAGAGATTCTCTTGCTTCTTTCTTTCATGTAAAAATCTCAATCTGGGGCATTTGCCACACCTCTATATGACTCATGATTAAAGGATGACAAATTCAAGCCAACCATAGTTTACCATTTACCCAGCAATGACTAATTTGAGGTGAATATTGTAACTCACTTCTGGCCAATAAGATTTTCTGAAAGACTTCCAGAAAAGTTTACTTTGTTCGAGGGAAAGAAAAATGAATGCAGAAGAAGAAGCCTTGTCCCCATCATAGGTTGTTATATTTACATTTGAAAGTTTAGTTCAGAAAAGAATAACACCAGAATTGAACATCTTGCAACCAGAATTCCTAATGGTTGACATAAAAAGTAAGTGATTAGGGTCTTTAGTTGTGCTATTAGTTATAAATTTAAGTATCTCAGTAGGTTCTTACTCTTAGGTGTTTGTGGTATATGAAATAATACATCTATCCTATTGTTTAAGACTCAGGAGGTTGGGGTATTGCTAGACAGTATGATAAAGATGCCTGAGAAATGGTTATACCATTTATTTAGAGACATAGAACTATGCCCTTAAGATTAAGGAACTTCATGAAGACCCGTATGGCAAGTCAGATAGATCATATGTGAGAACGTCACATTCTGAAGATCATATGCCTTGCACTGCACCTATTTTGTGGACATGAAATAGTAAGTAGTTGTGGGGCTTCTTTGTTATGATAAATTTATGCCTCTACTTTCCTCAGAATAAGAATTTGTGGTAGAGGTCATAGGGCACCAGAAAGAAGATGAAACACCAGAGCTAAGAAAAGAAAGAGTGAGTCATAACACTTGCACTTTGCCTATTTAGAAATTTTGTCTAAAGCTCATCTGTCTCTCTTGAGAAGGCTGACACTCTTTCTGTTCATCTTTCCTATTTCATGTATACTTCTATTCCCAGAACCCAAAACACTGATGAGTCATATTGGTAGCTCAGCTTATTCTGTTTAATAGAGCTGTATTCAGCCAAGAGCCTTAGATGAAATCGAGTAATAAGGAAGAAAAATGTTCTTAAAATTCAGGGTCAAATATGAATTTTCCCATTCCTCACAAGCTCACTAGCTTTAACTTATACTTCTGAAAAAATACTCTGTGAGTGGGACCCCTTCTCAATCTCTGGTCCTTAATTCCAGAGAGAAAGAGAGAGAAAGAAGGAGAGAGAGGGAAGGAGGGTAGAAGGGAAGGAGGAAGGTACAGATGGATGGAGAGGGACAGAGAGACAGACACAGGCTTGGCTGAGCTAAACCTTTATTGTTATTGTGTCATGGCCACATTGAAACATAATGGTCACCTCTATATATAAAAAAAAGAAAAATTCTCAGAGAAATATCTATGTCTGGGAGGGTAGCCCCGGAGTGAATTGGATCAATATTTATAACTGTTATACTTCATTTCTTAATGAATTTGTAAATAAAATTTTAAACATAATTTGACTATAACCAGGAAACTCCTCTCTAATATGGAAGGTGAAAAAAAAAACAGTAATCAGTCATCCTTGATAATTATTTAGTGTGGCCAATAAAAAACAAGTGACCAAAAACTCACAGGTCATAATTTCTAGGGTATGCTGCCACTTTTCAAAATTCAATTATCTATGTAATTTATAATTATCCATTGCATTTAATATGTATAATAGAATTATAAAACATTTCTATAGAAATATGCATTCAGGCAGAATTCTAAAATAAATACATATTTATATTAAAAGTACTTTAAAGATTAAATTATTACATAAATTATTTGATTGCATTCAAGTAGTTCAGCAACACGCATTCAGAATTACAAAGACAATGTTAAAAATTACTGACTAAGTGATATACAACATCACAATCAGAAAATACTACATATATTTTAAATTGCTGAACATAAGTAATGAAATAGCAAAGTCATAGTACAAACGACACCAAACATACAAAATATTTAATTTAAGTCACATAAAAATTCCCATATGTGGGCCAGAGAGGTGGCTCAGTACAATAAGCACTTGCCTGGCAAACGCAAGGGCCTGAGTTCAATCTCCAGTTCGGCCAATAAATAAATAAATAAATAAATAGTAAAAATTCCCATATGTGAAATAAATTGAAATGAAATGTTATTAAAGATGAAGGAAGTATAGTACAAAAATATTAATTATTGTGCAAATTATAATTTTTAACCACTGAGTTTATGTGAGCTGAAGCCATGTTCTATATATGCTTATACCAGCATGAGATTTTTCAAAAATATTTTCAATTGTCAAAAATTTTAGGGGTAAATGACTCAAGTCATAAATTCTGAAATTTAATGTGAATCTATAAAAGTTATATATCTGGTTTTATAAGTGAAAATATATTAGTAAAACCTAGATAACAAATTTTGTAAGTTAGTCAATGACATAATTTTCAATGAGACTTTCAAGAATTTAAGAAGAAATGATGTTATGTAGATCTCTGTTCAAAAGGAATGACATAAAGTTTCCTACTGAAATGGAAATATCCCATTAGATCATTTGGTTTAATGAGGGCATAAGGGGTTATGGAGTGTTTTAGCATAAACATGACAATAAAAATAATTCTACTGATTGAAAAAAATCAGAGCCTCACGAATGTTTATCCTCTACTGGTAGAACAGGTTCCCCCCCTTTTTTTCAGAAAATAAGGCAATATCATTTTTTGTTGCTTCCATTTTCACTAATTTCTGTTCTACCTGGCTTGCCTGAATATGCCAAAACTATACAAAAAGCTCCCGTTTCATCTTAATTGGGAACTAGAAATAGAGAATATCTCAAAGGATTTCTAACCCACCACTGCAGGCATGAAGTGTTTGGAATGCTCTGGTCAGGTTTTGGATAAGAATGTGAAGTGTATATGTTCGAATACCCTGACATCTTTACAACCTTCAGGCCAAGATGGCCACAACTGTGGCTGAACAGGATGTCTGTGCCCTAAATGCGGAAAGGCTGATCTGAGCCATTGGAAGCTTCCATGCAGGCCATGACAATACCCAAGACACTGCCCCTCAAACTGGATCTATTCAACGAGACTGCAAGTTTTTGCTTTGGCACTGGGACAGAAAATACAAATCCCAGGAACCCCCAAAGGACCACTGCCAATGTTCTTTAGCTACTTCCGGCATCCCAAGAACAGTGAATTCATCCTATCTCTCAAGATTATAATTTTAGGACAATGAGAATTATGCAGATTCCTTTAGTCACTTTATTCCTCCAAGACTGGGTTTTTTGGAGGTGTTTTATTTTGGGCCTTTAAAAAAAATCATTTATTTATTTGCTTATTCATTTGGTATAGGGTCTTGCTACACAGCTTGGAATTGTAGTGATCCTCCTGTCTCAGCCTTCCCAGTGCTGGTATTACAGGTGTAACCACCACAGGCACACCCAGAGTCCCGGAGCTGGCATGGCTTATGGTACCACGTATCGAACCCAGGTCTTCGTGTTTTCCAGGCAGGCACTTAGACCTCAGAGCTATCTGCATAGCCCTTCTGGGCGTTATTTGAGATAGGACCTCACTATGTAGTTCAGGCTGACCTCAAGCTCACTTTGTGGGCCAGGCTGACCTCAAACTTATGACAATCCTTGTGCCTCAGTCATCATGCCTAGCCTTATCTTCAATATTTGGTTTATGCCTTTTTTCCACAAAAATTGTTGCCTACTCTAATTAGCCTACATTTTTTTCTTTGGTAATTCTTTGTGTTTGTTCCTAAAACTCTAAATTCCATTTCAAATCACTTTTCTACATTACCTATTCATGTTTTCTCATTCATTCCATGGTGGTATCTCTTGTCCTTGTACATATTTGTGCAATAATCTTTTTATTGAGGTAAAAATTACATTTTCTAGAAGGCCTAGATTTTAAATGTACCTTTCCTTGAGTGTACAGATGTTGATCACTTCTCCAATAAAGATACAGAATATTTCCCTCTTCCCAGAAAATTCTCACAAGAATCTTGTCAATTACTGACCTTTCTCCAAATCAAACACTTTTGTTTCTGCCTCTGTCAATTAATTTAGCATAATCTAGTAATTTTTGTTAATACAACCACATCATCTGACTTTATTGTGTTAGCTTAGTTTCTGAGATAGTTGAGGATATCTGTGGCATTGCTTGTGTTTTACTTTTTTGTTGTTAAATATTATTTTATTGTATAGATATACCACTTAACACTTGGGTTGTTCTGAGGTGTTTGTTTTAGTCATAAATTGTTTATAAATTTTTATATATAAGTCTTTTGTGAACATAAATTTTCTTTCTTTTTTTTTTTTTTTTGGATCCAGTGATTAAGGGCCTGGAAATTAGCTGACTATAATAGAGTAATAGGAGAGAGAAGAAAAGATTGACTTGGGGAGTACACAGTGATGGGGAGCAAGGGCTTGCGGCCCAACACATGCGCAGGTGCCAAAGCTATGGCGCCAAATTTTGCAAAACAAAAAGACTTTATTATGGGATTGATCAGCAAAGAGGAACGAAGCAGAGTTAGCCTGCCTCCTCATCAGCTGGTACAAGGGGATTTTCAGGGAGGGAAAGGGAAGAATCTGCCAGTTGATTGGATGGTGAGAGGGGAAGTGTTAGGACACTGCAGGCACAGAAGGTCATCACACCTGTTTGCATGCTGCGTGTCCTGCAGAGAAAGTGAGCTTCTTTGGTTCATGTCTATTATGGAAAAACTGGTTTCCAGCTGACGTTGAGTGGATTATGAAGATACTTTCTGAAAAACAATTCATGTACTTTGTTAGTTAAGGAATTTATGCCTGAATATCCCCTAGCCCTAGCTGGCATTATCAGTAAAATATAACTTATTTAATTGCTAGAGATTAAAAACTTTATATCGCAAATTTAAGAACAGTGAGTATGAGTTAGTGTGGGAAGGTACTGAAAAAGCTTCCACTGGCCTTTGGATGCATGCCTACTGGGTAAGTTTCATATTCTCATCTATGGGATGGATGTTCCCTTTGATTAAGATGTTTGCCACAAGGATCCTGTTCCCTGAAATTCACTTTCTTCAGATTACATGTGACTTCTATTCCTCCTTTAAGAGCCAATCCAATTTTTTCCTCATTCTGAGTGACCTGTTAGGAGCAGACTATAACTTAAGAGCTGCAAACCAAATGGCAAGGCTACCCCATCCTCCATGCTTTGCAGTGTCCAGCACTGGGAGGTGAATGTGAACATCAACCGCAGAAATTGAGCTGTAGTTGTCTGAGTTTGGAGGAGGAACAATGGGAGCCACTTGCTTAATCTTAGTTCTATCAGTCTCTGGATGCATATACATTTAAGCACCTCTCTCAGAATAAAGTCATTGCCATAATGGGCAGTTTTATTTTATCTTTCAGATTTGGTGTCATTTTGTGCAACTCTACCCAATCACTCTGATTCTAGCTCTGTGAAGCAGACTATAGAGGCCAGAGTCAAAAGTTTTAACCTAAGACGATGCATGAATACAAATAGTCCCCAAAAGAAAGAAATACCCCAAATCCAAGTCTTACGGGCTATGAATTTTTGAAAAAGCACACAGCCTAAAGTAAAAAGCTAGTAACATGCCCACAAGCCAGTGGTAAATTTTACTGTCATTCATACCTAAGTTATAATAATTGCAAAGAACTGTCCCTTGCTTTGTGTATCTTTATTTATGTTCAAGTTTGCTTCAACTGTTTGGTGTACTACTAAATATACATTTGTTAATATGAAACATATCTTATAATTTGATAAAATTAGTGACTGTTCCTTATATTTTGGCATCTGGGGTTTTGTAACAGTGGCATTTATAGCAAAATATGAGAATGAAAGAATCATGACTGTAATACTTTTTTAATTGAATGTATTTTTATTGTACTTTCCTGCAGGTAAGAAAAAAGAATAAAATACAAGAAATTCTTTCTACTAAATTCTATCATTCTACCATAAAAATTTAACAGAAAATAATTTTAAAATATATTGTGCAAAATTTAAATGAGTTTTAAAATTTGAAAATCTTAATGTGATTATTTGTGATTTTGCAGGGCAAAAGTTTCTATAATTCTTATATACAAAAATTACTATGCTAGCTTTTCTAAAGTAGAAGCATCTCAATTGATAAGAGTTTTCAAAGAAAGAGTAGAAAAAAATACAGACCCAAGTGGTATACAAATTTAACATCCAGAAAAACCTCATTTATTTACTGTAGACTTCAGTCTTTCATGACTCTAGTTATAGTAATTCTTAATTCAAGTTTATATCATTTTAAGATAATTTTAGTGCAAAAACAGCAGTTCCTGTAACATAAATTATCAAAATCAATAAAAAAGCTGCATTTGTCTTTTAGACTCAACTCACTGAATTTATACCAAAAAATGACATATAGCAAACAACAGAAGCTACCCCCCTTTTATCAGAAAATAACACAACTGAACTGCACTAGATGGCCTCAAGGCAAAATTTTCAAAATCCTTTTATTCCTATTTCTTATAACCAATATGTCCTTTGTACCTTGCTTACCAGCCACTCAATATCTTTTACAGCCGATTTTGAAAATTCCTTCACAGGCAAACCAATGGGAGTGCCCAGCCAGAAAAATAAAGGTCTTTCTCCAAAACACTGGATTACAAATTGCTATCACCAACTGTACTGTGTCATGTATACTTAGTTATAATCAATTATGTTGCACTTTCATCTCAGTTAAAATGCAGCTTTTCAAAATAGCTCTGTTCATTTATATAGAATAACACAATGTAGAAATCTTGCAATGCTCATTCATGATAAAAATTTCATTTACCTATCTCTCTACCTCCTCTTGATATTTCTCATTTTCTTCTCCAGGATCCTATGGCTTTTCTTTCGTAAGTGGCATTATGGTGAGGGTACAATAATGAAGGAAAACAAAACTAATGGGGGAAAATTCCAATTAGGCAGTTCATGCCACATTTCTACATGAAGCAATAGAGGTAATTTTCAACAATGGTCATACTTATAGGAAAGGCTTTTGTTGTTTTAAGGTGCATTTTTATGCTGATAAATTATTGAACCTAGAACTCACTTACAATAATTTTAGCATAATATAACAACATAATATGTGACAAAAATGTGTACGCACCTCAGGAAAAAAATAGTACTTTTTTTTGAACAGATGGTATTACAATCATATGGGGGAACCTTAGATGATATTGTACATCACAGAAAACCTAGTACACTGACAGGGTTTTTTTTTTCAGAAAAAACTGAAAATACATGTGCAGGAATTTTAATAACTAAGGTTACCCAAACAGCATTTCTCTAATGGCCACAACTCTGAATACCTCTTGAAATTTTAGACGCTAAAGGTAGCTTAGATTAATCTCATGGTGTCTCAATAAATTATATTAAAATGTTTATACAAGTGTTTCTTTTCCTAAAGTGTACATACATTATGTTGGTGGACTCTGTATACTGATGTACTAATNATAATGAGCATAATTTTTACCCACTGAAAAATGGAAAAGTTCATTTACTCCTTGTGTACTTTAAATAAATTGTCCTTTTTGTGTATGTTGTATGTACACATATCATCTCTGTGTATAAATATATATGGTATATCAGGGAAGCGGGAACTATAAGACAAAGTGTCTTAAGAACTGGAACTGTAGATATAGTATACTTTGTTTACATGACTCCCAGCCAACCTTTAAAAATATTGATATTCAAGGGCTGGCGATATAGCTCAGTGGTCTAAAGCACCTGCATAAGCGAGCTTAGGTAAAGTGCTCAGGGACTGTGGTTCCATCCCTGGCATCACATGCCACACCAGCCCCGCCCCGGGGTGGGCTGAGCCAGCCACAAAAAAACAAAAGCAAACAAACAAACAAATTAATATTTAAAATGTAGCAACTGATCCCTTTTTCTTTTATACTTTCCCTCTTTTAGAGATTCATGACCTATGCTATGGGAAGGAAACATAGTTTTCCCATAGCATAAGAATTACAAAAGCTAGACGGGCACAGTGTCCATTTCTTCTCTTTAACATTGCCCCAGTTCTTTGTTATATCCTTTGAATTAATTTTGCATGGGTTTTGAGAGCCAATGACTGAGCAATCAGTGAGATAAATCAAAACAAGACCCTTCATGAAGCTAGAACTTAGACAGAGTTGTCAGTAGAGTGGAAAACATCTAGAATTGATTTCTGATGACGGAGCCCAGGAAAAATGGCTCACTGATTCCTATAAACCATATCCCCATATCTGCTATAGGATTTGATTTTCCAAAGTTTGGTCATACTTTCCCTCCAATTTCAGAAGATGTCTTAAATACTGATTACAAATTCTATTTTTTTTTCTTTTTTCACTTTAAATGGATAATTTACATGGTATGTGAATTAAGCTTTCATAAAAGCTGTTTTTTCTGTTTTTTCTAACCTACCATTTAAAATAATATTGCACATCTCTAGGTAAAGATGGTTGATGAAAGTAAAATACTTTTGGTGCAAAAATCATATAACAGTAAGTGTTGAGATCTACTCAATTTTATTTACATATTTATAAAGCATTTTATGCCCAATATTAGTGTACAAATCCTATAGCATATGTATGGAGCTGCACAGTAGTGCCTATACTCCATATCTCTCTGAATAGCTATATTAGTATAGCCTCACTTAAAACACATGCAGAAGCACACTTTCCTAATTTTATGTATTTCCCATAAGGAACTGCTGTACCTTGGAGTAAGGCAGTAGTACCACATGCTCTTTGCTTTTGGTTAATGACTTTCTACAGTTTTCATTCAGACTTCAAAAATAAACAGAAAGCAGGAAGCATTAATCTCTGATTTCTCTGTTGGAGTTTTCTACTTCTAGCTCATTACCACCATCTTTAAGGCTGAATATTGCCCAGTTCTATCAGAGAACTTCACATGTAACTGCATCAAAGCATCAATAATGCATCCTGAATTGTGTCCTTTTTCAAATGCTTATTTCTCCATTAGGCTAGAAGTAATTTGAGGAGACAGACTACTCTTATTTATTCTTATTCTTCCATAGTGGCCATGATGTAGTGATATTCTTCACTACATTTCTGCAGAAGACATACAACACCATACCTTTGCATATTCTGGAATATGGGATTTCTTTGGTAATTATAATGTGAAACTGTAGAAATTTAAAGTTAAAAGATATGTTAAAAATATTTGGTATAACATCGCAATACATGTTAGAAAACTTTCTATAACCTTTCCAGCACAATGCTCTGGTTAAGCCACTATTTTCACTTTCTTACTGCCATAAAATCTACTACCTTGCAAGGGGGTTCATTATGCTTTCAATCAGCTTTTGTTGTTAAAAGGTTCATCATTAACATTAAACCAAACTTGTAACTTTACCCTTTGGCTGTTCTAAGATCTGTCACATATGGCTATACAACATTATCTAATTCATCTTCCACGACAGTTTATTAATTATTTAAAGACACTCATAATCTTCTTTGTCTTCTCCGTACTAGGCATCCCACTTTCTTCAAATGTTTCTCATCGATCAGATTACAGTTCTTTCACCATGTAGATTCATTTTTTTCTCAAGGTTCACAGATTTTCATAGTCCTTTGATGTCATCCTTCCCAGAAACACAACCTGATACAAGCGACTAGTATCAAATACACAGATGCCTTTTCCTTCCTTAACCTACACCCAAGCCTTTGTTATGAGTTCTAAAGCTTCTTGAGATATGTTGTCTTCTCACACCACAATCTTCTTCTGTGTTTACCGTGATCTGAAATCTTTTGACATCTTTTTCTTGCAAAACCCTGTGATGTCAGATGTCCTTACTTCTTTAACTGGCAATTAAACTTCTTTGCCCATCACAGAAAATTCGATATTGATTTTTGTAATAAACACAATGCCCTACACAAACCAGGCAGTAGGCTCTTTCAGAACACATATTACAGAAGTAATATTGTCCTTAATATGAGGTTGCTTAAGAGTTCAGCACAAGTGTGTTTGGACATCACTCTATCCTCATCACTTGGCCCATTGGCTAGCATGCAGTACTTGTTCAAGAACACTATTTCCCTGCGTAACTCTGATTTCATTGTCATCATGCTAAAAGCAACAGTGAACCTGGAGAATTAGTTTGATTTCATTGTCAATCCATTCTGTCAAAGCTGTTAACCAAGTGACAGCAGGATGATAATGTTTGAAATAACCTTCCTAATGAAAGGCCAGTGTCATAAAGCCCCAAAGTTAACGCTGGATTGCAAAGCATCCCTTATCTTATTTATGAATCTAATTTTTGTGTTAAACAGTGAATGAACTCATTACTTGAAAGACTATTTTTTGCTGAATATACTGGCTGTTCATATACCTAGTCTCTACAACTCTGGGTTCTAATTAGTAGGTTCCCTTGGCACATGTAAGATTCAAAGCAGAAGTGGGGATGTTTTATTTTCTAGTTTTACTAACTCATAAAAAAATATTCTTTAAAGTATTTACAATTTGTAAGGTTTATATTCCATCTTTGTTCCCTTGTGTAAAGGCAAATTCAAAGATAGCTCAAGAAAAATTATTTTTAGGTATGCAAAGATGACATAAATATATCATAGGCACTACTAGAAGAAACAAGCCTTTCTGCAATCTAAAGTTTCTAATTAAAATAAAACTGTCCAGATTTTATAGTAATTGGTGGCTCAAAATTGCCTTTTCTATCATACATGTACTTGAGCACATTATTTCATAATTAATTTCAAAATCCCAAATGATTTTAGAGTTTTTGAAAGCTTTTTATCCTCATAGTTAGGAGAGAACAGGCAGGCGAAATTCTTGTTCTTTAATAACATAGCATTAGGTATTTCTTGGAAACAGGACACAATAGAGAGAAGGACTGTTTATGAGTCAGAGGAACATGAGCTGCTGTCAACTTGAATAAGAGGCATCAGATATTTCTGGTGATGAAAACCTTTCAGCGAGGTGAAGCAGGCCACGTTCCATCCCTTTTATTTTCAGAGATGAGATGGATTTGAAAACCATAACCTGGCTTCTTGATGCAAGGACTCGCCGCATGAGATAATCTCCAGCACATTACTATTGCCAAGCAGATCTTTCACCCTTTTGTCTCCATGCATTACAGAAAACGTTAAATCAGTTTGGTGTCCATGTAAACTTTTGATCCTAGGAATAGCCTAGGGTACCATCATTATCTTCCCGAGGACCATGTGTAGGCCTTCAGTAGGTAGTACTAATTTAATCTCTTTGCTAGAGGAAAAAGTAGCTGATTTTCTAGATCAATATTTGATTGAATATGTTTGAAATGTTGGCAGATAAAGGCCGCTTTTCTGGTCCAAAGACTTTTTGAACCACAGAGGTATAGCGTTCTAGCTCCCCTGGGATTTGAGTGGAAGGAGGTCTCAAAGATCTGTAAGAAGCCTTCCTGCCTTTCCTTGTGTTCTTCCAGCAAGACTCTCTAAAGGTTGAGATGAGAAAAAGATAAGATCAAGAACTGGAATGTCTTTATATCCATTTTTTAATCTTTCCTGGGGCTTCTCTTAACTAAAAATAATCGTTTATACCACTAGTTTACAAAAACCTCCTATAATGGGAAGGTTGAAAGAAAACCCATCTGATCAGCTTTAAGGAAATAACCCAGTGACTTTGGAAAATAATTTGTGACCTCAAACTACCATTTATACCACCAATTAAACAAGAATATCAGTATATCACCCAAACAGAAAGGAACAGGAATTTAAAAAGTACTGAGGTGTTAGACCAGTTAGAACTTTAGTTGTCTAGTTAGACTGATCTGTGAAAGAATTTTTTTTCACAAATTGTATTGATTTTGTAAAAACGCTTATGAAAAAAGATGCATATTGGCAAAATATTCCATCCAGATAATATTTGAACATTAAAACAAAAAAAGAACTAGTTCAAAATTTCTTTTTAAAGTTGAGTCTTTCTCCAAATAAAACAAAAACAGAAGTAAGTTTACGTTTGACTGAGAAGTATTATTCAGTATGAACAATGCTATGACACTGACTTCTAAGTCTAGTCATAGAATTCAAAGATTCTTAGAGAAAACATTGTCCTTTCGTTCTCTCCTTTGCTGTACATGCATCCCCAGACACAAAAAGGAAAGAATATTCACAAATTCCCTCTTCCTTTCCTATCATTGAATTTTTGTGTGGCTGAAAGGCAAATCTGCTTTCCCTCACCCACTGCTTCTGAATGCAAACATTTTATAAAAGACAGTAGCTAAGACCCGTGAAGTCAGCTGGAACTCCTTGGAAAGGCAGAGTCCAGAGAACTTATTGTTCACATCTTAAGCCTAATCAATTATTTTTGAGAAGGGATGATTACAGTCATTTAATTTTTTTCACGACAATTCCTCATGGCTTCGATCTCTTTTGCTAACATGTGCTCAAAATCATGATATTTCCAGTGTAAACTGCACAACTCTACAGGGCATCATTCCATGTTCCTTATTTAAATAGAGGCGGGGAGAGTACCCTGTGAAAGTAGTTTTCTGTATGTTTTGGTGTATAACACTTGCCTACTGCTGTATACTTGAGTCAATTGTAGAGATAATCCAAGTTTCAAGTTCAGATATTAAGAATCATACTTTGAATGAACTAGACCAACTTTTTACCTATAACTTCATTATGAAATATAATACTAATACCATCAAAATATTTCTTCACAGTGCTTCAATGGAACATAACATGTGAGTTACTGCTATAGGCAGAATGATCTTAAATGCAAACTCCAACTGCCCCTGAATCTTTGATTTGGAATCACTGCTTCAGGGTTTTCTTGTAACCCAAATGTCCCTCATTGACTAGGCTGCTCTGATTGCTAGTCCTTAGATGAGTTTCCTTTTTTGATGCCCTAAAATGGGGAGAAAGAGTGAGACACATTGTTGGCTCTGAAAATTTAAAGTGGTGCTAGCAAGAAATACATACAGCTCTCTGGAATATCACTGAGAATCGAAGTGTGACTCTACATGTCCCTAAGACTTTGTTTTGTAAGGTTTAATTTATATGTGTCTCATTATTATTACTGTAACAGAATTCCTTTTATGTTCTATAATTTCAGGTTTTAAATTTTCTGGAAAATTCCTTACATAAAATGATGGGTATGGGACTAATATGTTTCATTGGTACTTATCAAATCTTTTATAAAAATTTTGTCTTATAATGTACAAATTTTAGTCAACTTCCCAGACTACCTATCATTTCAGAAACTAAATTTGTGTTTGTGAGTGGGGAGGGTATAAGTATTTTTTCTTTCTTTCTTTCTTTCTTTCTTTCTTTCTTTCTTTCTTTTCTTTCTTTCTTTCTTT
>NDGN011545793.1:0-12632 GCA_002564285.1 Tympanoctomys barrerae | reverse complement strand
GGTTAATTGCTGTACAAGATGCAGACTTGAGATCCTATTTACAAAAACCATTAGAACAAATCACTCTATTCATTAATAGAATGTAACTATATATCTATTCTAGCCACTTTGAATACACAGATACAAAATGGACAGAAAATTTCTTGAATGTTGACATGAACATCTTCTTCTTCCTTGGGAGCTATATACCTACCACTATATCAGCAATTTCCAGAAAATGAGAAAACAGAATCAGAAGCAAATAAAAAGGCCAGAAAGTAGGAGAAGATTTTCTTTGTATTCCTGAACAAATCACTCACCTCTAATATAAGGTTTAGATTACATAGTACCTGATGTTTCTTCTTGTGCTTTTAAAGGAAATAACATAGCATACTCCTTAGCATCTGGTACTATATCATCTTACACAGTACTCAAGACAACCTTAACAAGTATGATTATTGACTCTATTTTGCAGGTTAGGGAATTAATATACAAAGAGATCAAGTAATTGTACACATTGATGATGATAAGATTTGAATTCAAACAGCATGATCCCAAATCCTGCAGTCAACTACCCTGTTCTGCTTCTTATCAGGTGAAGTAGACCCACTAAGAGTCTCCTAGCACAAGGAGCACACAAAATTCTGTATGGCCACCAATGAGGGTGTGGTACATCCTGCATTCCCAGGACTCAGGTGGCTGAGGCAGGGACTAGCTTGGGCTTCAAAGTTAGTTCAAGATCAGTTTGAATTAGTCTGTCTCAAAAAGCAAAAGCATGAAAATTCAAAATTGCCTATCCCTTATGCCCTGGAAAAGAATACAGGATTTGTGAGCATACAACACGTGGTATCAATCCAAAATCACTATTTGAACAATAGTTAGTTTCATTCCAAATTGTCTCATTGACTGCTGATTTTGAAATGGGGTCATGGAAAACACTGTTTTAGGGGTTAGAATAAAGTTTAAAAGTCAACCATGCCAGAATTGACAGCCCAATGAACACACACACACACACACACACACACACACACAACTTTTTTTAAAAAACTAAACATTTGGAAAGTAGAAAAGAGTTTCATTGCATCTCTAGAACACCAAACCCAGCAAAACTAAGAGATTTAGGGTGTCTATGATTTTTGCAAAATGTGGCTTCTCTACAAGAATGAATTGTATGTCCCTAAAGAGCTGCCTCTGTTCTTTGCTTGGCCAAACATTTTCTGCACACTTCCTTGTGAGGTTTATTCAACACAGTGAGGGAAAAGCATGACCCTGAGCTTATTTTTTAAGTTAAATGGTTAAAAAAAAATAGCCCCTCTTTCCAACCATCCTCAGAATTACACTTTCCAGCGAAGTCTAGTTCCTTTTCCTGGTAGATATAATCCTAATTAAAAATAAATTACATGCTGTATAGAACTTGAAATGGAAAAGATAATCCTATTACATATGAGAATATATCCTGATTTACTTTCCCGCTAAACTGTGGGAGATATCAGATCAGGCTGAGCCCCCCATTGTAGCTGCTTTGAAAACTTTCCTAGAGCCCTAATCCATCACGTGACGCCCGTGTCAATCTTGGTGTCTGCACGCGAGTTTCACAATGCCCGCATTAGGCTCGGTGACAGAAACCAGGCTCTGTGGAGCAGCGACATTTGCATTTCGGGGAAACGCCGGCCATTGTGGAGATGCGTTTGTTCTCAGGATTGCAAGACAGTTGCAGGTGAAATTGCTAAAACCCAGAGAAAGAGATACTTGGAGCCAGCCCAGGCCTTTTGGCATGACAACGAGGCGATTTAAGCGGCCTTTGTCTGGGGGATCAGCTCGGGCCGGCGAGCCCCCTGCCCCCTGCCCCTGCTCTTCTGCGGCCCATTCGCCATCTCGCGCCCCCGACACGTTTCGCCCTGGGTTTTCACAGCGGGACGCACTGATTAAAGCTCTGTTTCCCCACGCTGGCGGCAGAGCGAGGGGCTCACTGGCCTCGAGCTTTGCACCTCTCCGGCCTCACCAGGCCTGCCCTTCCCCGGAGCTCTGATCCTCGCCTCTTCGAGCTGCCAAGGGCCTAGCAGCTCAGCAAACCCTTGGAACCAGCTGCTAGTGCCTCACGCCCCCCTCCAGCCGCCAGGTTTTTGCTTGCTTCCCCACTCTTTCCATTCCTTGCTTCACTCTATTTCACTCTTTAGAATGGGCTTGCTGATGATGAAGAAGCGCCAAGAAAGAGGAGAGGGAAAGGGAGGAGACAAGAGCGGAGAGGAGGAAATTAAGGGAGGGAAGAAAGAAGGGAGTATAGCAAAGGGGGGCGGCAGCAATAAGCTGAACCCCTGCTGTCCACCTCCAGAACTTGGAGGTGCTGGACTCAGAGGCTCAGGGAGCTCAAGATTCATCTATCCTAACCACTTCTAGCTGTGCTCCGAGCATGTTTCTCCATACCACTGCCGAACACACCTGGCTCCACAGGTGCCCGAACCCTCCCCGCCCCCTCCGCCCCCATCTCCACCGGTACAGGTCCGACTTTCCCGGCTACTGGAGCCTTAGCGCTAAAGCCGCTGTCCAGTGTCTGAGTTCTGAATTTGTTCCTGTCTGGGCCATTGAGGAAAGTTGGAAGTGAGGGCATAAACCCGAAAGGGACAAATCTTTCAGCGTTCAGAAAGAAGACAGAAAGTTGTTGGGGCTGCATATACTCCCACTCTAAGAATGTCTCTTCAGAGACAGCAGATTTATAGTTTTTGGGAGGAGGGGAAGTGCAAGACTGGGAATTGGGGTCTTGCAAGGACATTGGCGTTTCCGTTCCTCTGCGTGACCTGTTGTTTTTAATAACAGAATTATACAGTGGAGTTGATATAAAGGAAAGCTGCAAGATTTAAAGAAGTTCTAGTCTACCCACTGTCCTCATCCCAAATGTAAGAGCTATTATCTCTGGTGGCTGGTTCTGCATTTTCTGCTACCTAGCAACTCTGAAAACCTCCGTCTCTTCCTCTACCCCACTGCCCACCCAGCTTTCTTAGTGGTCTCACTGTACCTGGTCCTCTTCCAGAAATATCCCAAGACTCAGTCCTTTGAAGTTGAACATAAGGAAAACAAGGATAGGACGTTGGCACTAGGCCCAAATCAGCATTTAGAAGAATGTTGGCTGGATGCAATCTGCTTACTAAACCTACTGCATTTTTATTATCTCTTGATTTTTACATCTCTTCCTTCTTGTGTATTTACGTGGGCTGCTCAATGAAGGTCTTCAGTAACAATCAACAAGAATCTGTCTTCTTCTGATTGATGCCTCCAGAGATGGAAGGGGTATATCTGTGGACACGACACAGTGCCTGAAAGGCCTGTCGACCTGCCTGGCCCAGAATTTGGCAATGCCTAAGCTGCACAATTGTAGGCAGATGGTTAAGTTCTCCCAAGTTTGTGCCAGGTTTCAACGTCATGCTGTGATTTTGTTTTGCTGAAACAGGACTAGCTTGCTTCCCAGAGCAGCCTCATTAGAACAGAAGAAAATCCTCTAAATAGGCGGAACAAGGCATCAGGAGGGAAAGTTCTCTAAATGCGCTTTAATACAACTGGGTATTGTGTAGAATTCAGCGCCCAACACCGTTTAGCTGGAGAGTTATGGAAGTGATTGAGGATGAATAGGGAGACATAATGGATACATGTGGCGTTTGCTCATTATATTCAAGTTAGCCTAACTCCGCCGTGGAAACTGTTCAACTTTCTCTACCCTTAGCTTGTCACAGTAAAAAAAAAAAAAAAATACAGACACTGGGGCCTCCGATGGGATTGCCTACCAGGCCATTCTATTTCCACTGCTAACGAGGCCTTTGATACAGTCTGATCTTTGAAACCTTTCCAAATCTCCTCAAGCTTATGCTAAATCCTATTTGGAACTTTTTTTTTCCTTGTCAGCTAGCGCCAAGACTTAAGAAAACCATTTGGACAGTGACATGCATACTAACATATCATAGTGTTCCTTTCTGCAAAGAAAGTGACAGCTCTGCTTACGGAGGCTCACACAAGCAAAACACAATTGCGTACACAAATTTGAATAAAATCAATTTTCCTTCACCCTTCAGGCTTTTTCATCGACAGACGCTGCCTAGTGCTGTGGGAAGCTGGGAGAGAAAAAGTGCTGAAATTCGTTTGCAGAGCAAGTTTGGAGCTTTCCGAAGTGCAAAATAAAGACAAAAGTGAGAGGGGTGGGCAGGGAGGCGAAGGACCTGGATCCCCCGGGGAGCTCGCTCGCACTCGGTTTTAGCAGAGGGTAAGGAAGTGGTTGTACTGGCCAGGCCGTGTAATTAACAAAACCATAGGCTCCTTTACCTCCGGAGCCTTGGGCCAACGCCTCTACAAGCAGAGTGCTGACAGGGGAAGAAGCAGGAGTTTTTAAAACAAAGAAAAAAAAAATTCCTCCTTCCTTTCTTATTTTCTCCTCTAAGCCTTTCCACATTAAAAGGATTGTCAGAGGCTGGCGAAGGAGCTGCGCTAGAGCCAGGCGACCATTGGCTGCCAGGCTCGGGTGATTTGCATAGAGGCGGCTATAAAGGCGGAGGCGGCGCGCAGTGGCGCAGCTCTCAGAGAAAGGAAGGGAGAGGCGCGGAGTGAGGGCGGATCCGCGCGTCCTCAGAACCAGCTGGAGCCGGAGCTGCAGCCGGCTGACTTCTCTCTCCCGCTCAGGGCTTGGAAAGGACGTGCTCCTGGGAACCTGGGACTCACGCCCCAACCTGCAAAGCAGTCAGGACTGTCTTCCTTTACCTTCTGGAATAATATTTGGGGCTGGCGGCATGAGTCCTACCAGGCTCTGGAGCAGCCCTTGCCTTTTTCCCTTGCAACTCTTCAGCCTCTGCTGGGTGCTCTCAGTGGCCCAGAGCAAGACTGTCCGTTATAGCACCTTCGAGGAGGATGCGCCCGGCACAGTCATCGGGACCCTGGCTGAGGACCTGCATATGAAAGTGTCGGGAGACACAAGCTTCCGCCTCATGAAGCAGTTCAACAGCTCTCTTCTCCGGGTACGCGAAAGTGACGGGCAGCTGACCGTCGGGGACGCAGGCCTTGACCGTGAGCGGCTGTGCAGCCAAGCCCCACAGTGTGTGCTGGCTTTCGACGTAGTCAGCTTCTCCCAAGAGCAGTTCCGGCTTGTGCACGTGGAAGTGGAGGTGAGGGACGTCAACGACCACGCGCCGCGCTTCCCCCGGGCCCAGATCCCCGTGGAGGTGTCCGAGGGTGTGGCGGTGGGCACGCGCATCCCCCTGGAGGTTCCAGTGGACGAAGATGTGGGGTCTAACGGTCTGCAGACCATGCGCCTGACCGAGCCAAACAGCCCCTTCCGCGTGGAGCTGCAGACACGCGCGGACGGCGCCCAGTGTGCCGATCTGGTGCTGCTTCAGGAGCTGGACCGCGAGAGCCAGGCGGCCTACAGCCTGGAGCTCGTGGCCCAGGACGGCGGCCGCCCACCACGCTCTGCCACTGCAGCCCTCAGCGTGCGCGTGCTGGACGCCAACGATCACAGTCCGGCCTTCCCCCAGGGTGCCGTGGCTGAGGTAGAGCTGGCAGAGGACGCGCCCGTGGGATCGCTGCTCCTGGACCTGGACGCAGCTGACCCGGACGAGGGCCCTAACGGCGACGTGGTGTTCGCCTTTGGCGCGCGTACCCCGCCCGAAGCGCGCCGCCTCTTCCGGCTTGACCCGCGCTCGGGCCGCCTCACTCTGGCAGGGCGGGTGGACTACGAACGCCAGGACACCTATGAGTTGGACGTGCGGGCGCAGGACCGTGGTGCTGGGCCGCGCGCTGCCACCTGCAAGGTTATAGTGCGCATCCGCGACGTCAACGACAACGCTCCGGACATCTCCATCACTCCTCTGGCCGCCCCCGGAGCTCCAGCCGCCTCGCCCTTTGCAGCTGCTACTGCTGCCCTCGAGGGTGCGGACACCTCCTCGTCTGCGGGGCCCGGGACGCCCGAGATCGGCACTACCTCACTGGTGCCAGAGGGAGCCGCGCGAGAGAGCCTGGTAGCGCTGGTCAGCACCTCGGACAGGGACTCGGGGGCCAATGGGCAGGTGCGCTGCGCCCTCTACGGGCATGAACACTTCCGCCTGCAGCCAGCCTACGCCGGCAGCTACCTGGTGGTGACAGCGGCTTCGCTAGATCGGGAGCGCATCGCGGAATACAACCTGACGCTGGTGGCAGAGGACCGTGGCGCGCCCCCGCTGCGCACCGTGAGACCATACACAGTGCGAGTGGGCGACGAAAACGACAACGCACCGCTTTTCACACGGCCAGTCTACGAGGTGTCGGTGCGCGAGAACAACCCTCCTGGGGCCTACCTGGCTACAGTGGCTGCCCGGGACCCGGACCTGGGCCGCAATGGCCAAGTCACATACCGACTGCTAGAGACCGAGGTAGGCCACTCTGGAGACGCTGTGTCCACTTATGTCTCTGTGGATCCGGCTACCGGCGCTATTTATGCGCTTCGCAGCTTCGACTATGAGATGCTGCGCCAGCTTGACGTGCGCATCCAGGCCAGCGACAGCGGCTCCCCTCCGCTTTCGAGCAATGCACTAGTGCAAGTGCGCGTGTTAGACCAGAACGACCACGCGCCGGTCCTGGTGCACCCAGCGCCAGCCAACGGCTCCCTAGAAGTAGCTGTCCCTGGGCACACAGTAAAAGAGACAGCTGTGGCGCGCGTACAGGCCCGGGATGCAGATGAGGGCGCCAACGGGGAGCTGGCATTTGACCTGCAACAACAGGAACCCCATGAAATCTTCTCCATTGGTCGCCGCACGGGGGAGATCGTGCTCACCAGTGACCTCTCGCAGGAGCCTCCTGGCCGCGTGTTCAGTGCTCTGCTGGTCATATCCGACGGCGGCCGCCCCCCTCTCACCACCACTGCCACAGTCAGCTTCGTGGTGACAGCAGGCGGCGGGCGCGGGCCGGCTGCTCCTGCCAGTGCTGGAACGTCTGAGCACTCCCACCCTTCTGGCTCTCGGCTTGGGGCTTCGGGGCCCGCGCTACAATGGGACACACCGCTGATTGTCATCATCGTGTTGGCTGGGAGCTGCACACTGCTGCTGGCAGCCATCATCGCCATCGCCACCACCTGCAACCGCCGCAAGAAGGAGGTGCGCAAAGGGGGGACCCTCCGGGAAGAGCGGCCCGGGGCGGCGGGCGGCGGAGCCTCGGCTCCCGGCTCTCCGGAGGAGGCCGCCCGGGGAGCTGGGCCCAGGCCCAACATGTTCGACGTGCTCACCTTCCCTGGCAGCGGCAAAGCGCCCTTTGGCAGCCCCGCGGCCGACGCGCCCCCACCCGCTGTCGCTGCGGCTGAAATGCCGGGCTCGGAGGGCGGCAGCGCCACTGGGGAAAGCGCCTGTCACTTCGAGGGGCAGCAGCGGCTCCGCGGCGCGCACGCCGAGGTGAGGCCTTCCTTCAGCTGGGCGCCCCCCTCCGTGTTCGGGGGACAGGCTGGGGGAAGGAGACTGGAGGTGCATGGGGTGGGCTCTCTCAAGGGAACGCTTAACCTGTCGTGCTTGCTCTTTTGTTTCTTGTCCAACCCCTTGCCCGTTCCCTGCTGCAGCCCTACGGTGCCTCCCCGGGCTTCAGAAAGGAGCCGGCGCCCCCTGTGGCAGTCTGGAAGGGACACTCATTCAACACCATCTCTGGTCGAGAAGCTGAGAAGTTCAGCGGCAAAGACAGCGGCAAAGGGGACAGTGATTTCAACGACAGCGATTCGGACATTAGCGGTGATGCCCTGAAAAAGGATCTCATCAACCACATGCAGAGTGGTGAGGATTCTTCTTCCTATCGACCTCTCCCTTTTCCCTCGCCGCCCTCCCTCCCACTACAGGCATCTCAGTTCTTAGCCCCACTCTTTCATGCCTCAGTTTCCAGGTCCCGGCAGGTCTTACATCGTGAATTTCAGAGTGCCAAGGGGAAGCAACTCCACCATTTGAGTAAAACACTTCCCCACCCCATACCTTCCACCCCTGCAGAAGCATAGAGGGAATTCTGCTTTTTTTCCCCCCAACAAAAGAACTGGGCCAGCTTTTGCATAAAGGTGACTGAATACCCAAATCGTGCGTTTAGCTTTATTACATTTTCCTTTCCAGTCGTCCTGACTCTGGCTGTCTTTCCATTCTGAAGATGGAAAGTTGGGTGTGTGTAATCTCAGGAATAAGCATCATGTTCTTTCTCCTTTTGTGCTAGGACTGTGGGCATGCACTGCAGAGTGTAAGATCCTAGGTCACTCTGACCGCTGCTGGAGCCCATCCTGTGGAGGACCCAATGCTCACCCCCCGCCACATCCGCCAGCCCCGATGTCCACCTTCTGTAAGAGCACGTCTCTGCCTCGGGATCCTCTGCGTAGGGACAATTACTACCAGGCCCAGCTTCCCAAGACAGTGGGGCTGCAGAGCGTGTACGAGAAAGTGCTGCACAGAGACTATGACAGGACAGTCACTCTGCTCTCCCCTCCCCGTCCAGGGAGGCTCCCAGACCTGCAGGAGATTGGGGTGCCCCTCTATGAATCACCCCCTGGCAGATACATGTCCCCAAAGAAGGGAACTGATGAAAATGTGTAACCCTATGCTGCATGTCTTCACACACATATACAGGTCACTCTGAGAAGTCCCTAAGTTATTGACTGGTTTCAGTGTTGTATATATAAATATGCAAGATGTGCCTTAAAATGAAGTTGTTGGAAGCTATTTCCAATCACATTGGTACTGTTTGGTATTTGCAAACAAAAAATGTAGTTTATGTAATTTTTATGAAATGTGTTCAGTATTTAATTTTTCTTATCATGCTATTGACTTTAATTTCAATTGCAGCTTGCCATTTTCTTAGTGTTTTTAACCTGTACATTGTGTAATGTAATGTTTGTATATATAATGAAATTTTGTTATATTTTTATATAATAAAAGCTAAAGTGGAAGTTATTGCCAAAGGAACTGTCTATAGGACAAAAAAACAAAACACATTGGAACTACTTAATGGAAGTTTTTCTTTCACCAGAAATAACCTAACGTTTGAGAAATTTTATCTTGCCAAGTACCACTTGTATACCTTGAGTCTGTGTAGATTTCAAGTTAAATGTTATTTAATTACATTTGGTTTTCCGTAAACCATGTCACTTATAAGCACAGTAATAAAGGATTTGTCATGTGTTTGAAAAGACTCTTAATTACTTTTCACAAGGTTGCTTCTAGTCAGACATTCACAAATGATTTCAGTACCAGAATTAAATCTTCTGTGAAGTGCTAATTATTTGGGCATTATAAATGTTCATGGCAAAGTTGAACCTGTGGGATTTCAGATATTATAAAATCTCACCGAAACATTGGTTGGGGTGGAGATAATAGCTAAGTGTAGAGTGCTTGTCTGGCATGCTCTAATCAAATGATGGATTCCTGGGTTCAATCTTCAGTAACTGCACAACACACACACACATAGTTTCATGAGATATGTAAATCTCTGTATACCTTAATCCTTACCCTCATTTATTCATTCAACAAGTACTTATCAAGTATCTATCAGATACTGCAAGAAAGTTAAATGTGGTTGTTCACAAACTAAATACTTGCCCACCTGCAGGGCACACTAGGATGGTGACTGAGACTGGGTTAGTGGCATGCCCTTCTAATCCCAGTGCTTGGGAGGCTGAAAACAGAATTACTATGAGTCTGATCTGTGCAGTGAGACCCTGTATATCCTATACTAAATGATTTTTTTTAAATGTAGCTAAATCATGTACAAAAGCACACACCTATAGTCACAGCTGCCCTGGAAGCTGAGGCAGAAAGATTATATCGAAGTAAAAGAAAAGATTTGGGGTATTGCTCTGTGGTACATCCCTTTCCTAACATTGTCTTGGGTTCAAAGCCAGTAACATCCCAGCATAGTGGCACATTCCTGTAATCCCAGCATTTGGAAGCTGAGGCAGAAACATTGAAGCAAGTTTGTGGCCAGCCTGGGCTGCAAAGTGAGTTAACAGGTCAGCCTGAACTACAGAGTAAGAACCTGTCCCACAACACCAAAAAGAAAGACTATATGAAAGAAGACTTGATCAACTATCATTAAGTATAAGTAGTAGCATGGGTACATGTAGGGGTATGGAAACTACACCAGCCTCTTCATTTGTATTTGAAAGTATATATAACCCAAACTTTGAAAAAGGTATCCAAAAGACCTATGTCTAAGACTTCTGTACATTTCATTTGAAATTAAAATAATAATATTGAGATTTAACATGTACTGAGATAGCTTTTATATAAATAGAACTCTTTGCAAAGCACTCTACATGAATTATCTCCTTTAATCTTTAGATTACTTCCAGGTGATAAGAACTATCACTAATTCCATTTTCAGATAGAGATGTAGGAACAAGGAAATTAGATGAAATGTTTTCAGTCACACAACTAATAGATGGCCAGGGTAAAATTCAAATCTAGATTTACTTTTAGGACAATAAAATAAAGTGAAACAATGCAATAAGTTATAGGTTTATTCTTTTTTACTTAAACAAAGAGGCAGAAAATTCTCAATGCCTCACCTTTACTGCCTGATTATTGTTTAGGCTTTCATATTTATGAAGACCTGTGCTCCTTTCTTACTAATTATAGAGTGTGAAGTGCTATAATGAGTAGAGGAGCCCTCAAAGCTGCCTGTTGTAGTCATTATTGAAACCAGTGGTGGCTCCAAGCTGAAGAGCAGGTGGGGCACACACAGCAATCCTTTCTAAAGGAAACAGCTGCACGTGAGTCTGACAAGCTTAGACTACCCAGGGCTCAGGTTTTCAAAGAAAATGTAGGCTTTTGACAGGTTACCAGACAGCTTCAGAACCAGGACAACTAACCCTTGGGGAGGAATCACCAAGTAGACCTTCCACTGTGGTATTTACTGAAGTTCCTTCTTAAGCCAACCCCATCAAATGCAGAACAGAGGCATGAACGAACAATGAATCCCCCTCTCCACCACTCCATGAAAATTAAAAGCATCCAGTCTGTAAGTGTGTTTGTTGCTGCTTTGGACTTTCAAAATTACAATAACGCTATGATCATTCCTTTAATTTGTACTACACAAACTACTTTATTTCTCCAAAACTTCAGGTTTTGAAACCTCTATGGATTCATTCTCTCTCTCTGTCTCTCTCTGTCTCTCTCTCTGTCTCTCTCTTTCCTTCTTTCTTTTTTTTGCTTCCTTTTTTACTTCCTTCCTTATTTTTTGTGCAGTGAAATGACAACTGAAAGATCTTGTTTTTGCTTGAAACTTCTACAAAATCACACAAGTCAGTCCTTAAAACAGAAAAAAAAATAGGATAGGGAAACTATTCTAAGGTGCAGCAGGGAACCCCAAAGAAATAGGAATTATATAGAGGAAACTTTTTATATCTCTCTACAAGTGATATTTTCAAGCACTTTTTAAGAAAATATATATTACATTAAATGAGATCACCTATACAACCATGCAGACTACCTAGCATGGGGTCTGGCCCCCAGGAAGTTCCCAGTATGTCTTGTGCTACTTCCTCTTTCCTTATCTTCCTTTGGAGCTGAACTCTGTGATAACTGTCAGCCCAGCCTCAACCACTAAGGAACAATAAGTAAGCCCATGACACTGAGTCTCATTCTGACCAAATTTTGCTATTTCTCCCACTTTAACTAAGTACATGAGAGCCTCATGTGTATTATACAGTACTGTACAAGCAAGTAGGCTGAAGTGAACCACACACTCAAACTCGCAGGCCTTACAGATTATAGAGAGTTACAAATAACTCTTAGCAGATAGAAACTGACAGACAATATTTGGGCTTTTTGGCAGTAAGCACTGGAATATGGAAAGGTCTAGAGGGAGGAAGAAGGTCACTTTGAAAGAGGAAACTGAAGACAGACTTTACCTGTTTTGTATCTTTGTCTCTGGCCCCATTGACTTGGATGTCCTCCACTCCTTCCTATAATAAAATATCCATCAAAGAAACCACTTCAGAAAATTAAAATGTAAGTGGTTTCAACATCTACTGAAAAATGCATTCTGAAGTAGAGCAAAAACAGGATGTATGTCTCCAAATGTAAATATATATGCCTATGGAGATAAAAAATATATAGCATACTACAATTAGATAATATCTGGTTTATTTCAGCTGGCAAATATAAGCTTATGCTACCTAAAATTTTCATTTTAAAAGCAAGCATATTCACTTTAGTACTGAATTCAGTAACGATAATATTATTGAAATGTTGTATGCTTTAAAAACAAGCTGAAGCAAAGTAATACCAGTGGGCAACTAGGCTATGTAATAACTCAAGGCCAATTTTAAAATGTTTTCTTTGTTTTCAATAGCTATGCAATAACTCAAAAGATTATTTATTATGCCCTTCCTTCAAAGGAGACAATCTAATAGAATTCACCAACAAGTTCAAAATCAACTAATAAGTGGACAGCAAGTAGAAAGAGACACAGAACTACTTTAAAAGCCATCACTTAAGCAACTAGACTAAATGTGCTCTCCTAGCAGGGAGCAAAATATCCATTCATTATTATAGTTAGGACTTGCTCCCACAAAACATGTTTGAGAGATTTCAACGTATCAAATAGTCCAGCAAACGGGGCAAGGAGTTCAATCCCCAGGCCTGCTGTGCCAGCCCTGCCCCTGGGGCATGCTGAGATGGCAATTGAGA
>NDGN011545791.1:3510-15291 GCA_002564285.1 Tympanoctomys barrerae | reverse complement strand
CCTGCCAGGGGGATTCCTGGTTATGGTGTGGGCCCAAGGGAGATAGAGTGTGGGGCATGGCCTAGATGCCACCTTTCCTCTCTGCCCTTCTATATCCCGAGATTGGGACTTCCCACCCAATGCCCTGAAGGGGACAAAGGAGGCTGAGCTGGTGGTTCCTCAGCCACAGGAACATGACCATGCCATTACCCATTGTCCATCTGGATTATGACCCTTTCCTCTGGGTCTTCTATGGGGCAAGGGACCCAGGAGCCTGAAGCTACATGCACCTTGCAGTGGTCGCCTCTGTGTCAACGCATGGTCTGATTCCATCCAGGTTCATATCTCCCTACCTTGAAGGCGGCCAGCCTAACCGTAACCAAAACCCTATCCATCTCTCTCCATCTCTCCTCCAAAAAGAGGACCATGGTTAGCATTTTGGATAGCCACATTCAGCTGCAAAAAATAATAGCACCTTTAAAAAACTATATTTGTACAGCTACCTTCTACTTTGGGGGAGTTTGGTTTTCAGTTTATGCCGAAGAGGGCTATTTTTAGACCCAGCAGAGTTGTGTCATTCAGTGGTCAGGGATGTGTGAATGGCACCCACTCCACTGGGCAGTGCACAACCTGGACAGCCTTACACAGCAGTCCTGCGCTCTCCTCTGCATTGCAGGAGGGCCCACGGGCACACACCATGGTCACTATTCTTTTAGCTTCTGCTTCTTGCGGAAAGGGGGAGGGGCTCAGATGAGAGCAGTGGCCTATCTGGAGCCACATACAGCATGTTGGGAAGACAAGCCTGAGAACATCTAAAACTCCCAGCAGCCTCTCCAGGTCCCTTCCTGCCCCCCCCACCCACCCACCCCCACACACATACTCACGCTCCACTCAGCACTTTCAAAGATCTCACGGTCTCGAAGCCCAGCTCCAGCACGCTGGGGCACTCAGCTGCAAACTCGTGCCGCCGGCCCTGGAAGCCCTCTTCATCCCACACCACCACCTGTGCGCCAGAGAAGAAAGCTGGGGAAGGTGGAGACTGCTCAGTCGGGGGGGTGGGGGTGGGGGGCGGGGGCGGGGGGAGCTGGGAGCCCCCGGGGCTCAGGCTGGGGGGGACAGGTAAGACAGATGGGTGGAAACCCAGCCGCTCCAGACCCAGGCAGGGAAGGGAAGTTGGGTCAGGAAGAACACAGGTCCCTGCAAGGAAGGCCTCTGTCTAGGGCCACCTGCCCAGCCTCATAGAAGTGAGACTGGACCTCCAGATTCTTCAGGCTGCTCTCTAAATCTGGACCGTGAATCCTTTCTGTAAGGCTGACAAATATAATGCTTCCCCCAGCCGCCACCCAGACATGGGCAGAGGCAAAGAGATGAGGCAGGAGACAAGGGTGATTTTTGCCAGAGAATGTAGTAGTCCAAGCTCAGGATCCAGAAGACCCGAGTTGTCTTTCAGGCTTTCTGTGTGACCCAGCAAGTCTCTGCCTGGCTCTGAACCTTGGTGGTGCAATCTGTGAAATGGGCATTCTGAGCCTTCCCTCAGGCAAGGCAAGGATACAACGGGGTGAACACAGAGATTCTGGGGTCTTGGTTTGACCCGTGTCCTCCACCCCTCCCGGGCCACCCTTCCGACCACTTCCTACCCTCCAGTGTCCTGCGGACTTGGTGCACTGCAGTGTCATGCTGATCCCTTCCTGCAGGAGAGAAGGTGGTGAGACCCTCGCGCTATGTCTAACTCACCTCTCTGCTCATCTGGGTAGGGGCAGGATCCTAGGGTCCCACCCCTCTCCTATCTTTTCCATCTAGAGCCAGCACCATCGTCCACCCTGTCCCCACCTCTGAATTCCTCCATACTTGGTCCCAGTGCCTCTGAGCCCTGCTATGCAGTTCAGTCTGCTTGCTGCAGGGGCCTTGGTGTGCCTACGAGGGCACCAGCCGAGGCAGTGCCACGCTGCTCAGCTGAGGGAACATGAAAGAGCTATCCCTGAACGAGGCTCACGAGGACCATTTTAGGTGTGTGGGGCCTGCTCCTGATTAGGATGACGATGGCATTCGGGATGACACAGGGACCTCCCCAGGATTGGGGACCTGGTCACCCCCCTCCCAAGATGCTTACTCCAAGCTCAGCCCTCCAAACCTAGGACTTACCGAGATGGGCCCAGAGAACATGGCAGAACTGAGACCTGCCAAGGTCAAGCTCTTATAGGCCGGGAGTGGAGAGGGGCCCCTGGCTGCCAAAGCCCTGGCTCAGCAAGTAGGTAGCAGAAACAAAAGCCAGCCCTGGCCACTGCCCCAGGGCCGAGGTGTCAGCAGCTCTGGCTTGGGCTGGGAGGGAACAGGGTAGGTCGCCTCCCCCAGGGGACAGCCAGGAGGACGGTGAGAGGTGGAAGGTCAACCTCAGCCAGCTCTATGGGGCTGGAAGGGGACAGTGAACACTGAATGCAGAGTCCAAAGTCAGGCCTTCTAGTCTGTGACCTTGAGCCATTCCTCCTCCATTTCTGACTGTAAAATAGGACACAAATAAACGACATGGTGGGGTTCTTGTGAGACAACATGACAGGCCTGATCCTTTGCCACTCCCATGCCCCTTCCCCTTCCAGCTGCAGCAATGCAGGCGGTTGCTCTCCAAACCTGGACTGTGATGTGAATCCTTTCTGTAAGGCTGACAAATTCAGCATTTCCCCCAATCCCTGATGGAGGCAGCATTTCAGCTGGACTCTGAAGGGTGAGACTCATTTGCAGAGTGAGATGGGAGGAAAGGTATCTAAGCCAGAGTGTGGAGGAGGATCTTGGGGTCCAACGACAAGAAAGAGCTGGTAGTCCACCTGGGCTGGAGCCCAGGGGCCCTCAAGCGGAGGAGCTAGAAGTGGCCTGGGCCATAGCCTGCAGGGTCTGCAAAGCCAGCGAGGTGACCAGGTGGCTCTGCCAGCAGAAGCCAAGAGCAAACTGTGTCTCACCTGCGGGGCGTCCAGGGCTTACAGAATTCCCTGAGTACCTCTGCGCTCTGCACCTTGCCCTGGGGTTGGCTGATGGGGGGTAAAGGAGGAAAGAGCACAGCTGGGAGCAAGCACGCCCGGGGTGAGGTCCAGCCTTGTTTTCCACATCCGGGTGTCCTGATCCCTCAGAGGCCTGCGGTGGCCACATCCGTCTCTTAGGGCAGGGGTGGAGGGGCAGGGTGCCAAATGCAGCTTGGTCATCTGTCTGACTTTGATGAAAGGTGACCAAGAAAATTAAAGATTATGGATGTGGTACATGCAGCCAGGCAGCCTGGTTTGCATCCCCTTCTTGCTGACGGGGGTGGGGGGAGCTCTGAGCATGCTCCCTAGTCACCCCAGCCTCAGCTTCCCTGAGCATAAGTGAGTGCAACAGCCTGAGAGGCCAGGTGTCCTGAGGATCCATGTGGTCACTGTGATTGGCATTTGTAACTGTTCAGGGACATGAAAAGCATTATGTGTTTCTATTGTTTCCATCCCCATCATCACTAATTACAATAATAATAATAATAATAATAATAGTGCTCATTATTAAATAATCATTCACAAAGAATTTCCTAAGAGTTGGCTTTAGGAGTTAGAAGATGGCGGTCCATCTGAGAGAGGAGGAAGGGGCTAGGACAGGCGAGCGGTGGCCTCAGTTCCTCATCTGTGAGTGGCGTGGATTCCCGAGGCTCCCTGCTCAAAGAAGTCATGGGGGCCACGGCAATCAAATGCTCAGAACAGAAGCACACAGAACGGAGTCTGTCCCAGCCCTGCACCCACCCTTTTGCCAAGGGGAGCACGGAACTGCCCCAGACGGCCCAGCCTTGGAACCCGTGGGTGGCCCCTGCCACAGGCATCTTGGCCCGGGTTCCAGTGGTTGCCCTGCCTCATCCTGTCCCACAGTTCCTGTCTCACCCTCCTAGGCCTTGGCTCAAGATAAAAGGGGGTGAGGCTGTGGATATAGGGGACTGGAAGCATGGAGCAGCGGAGACAGAGGTGGCCCTGAGCCAGCAGGATCACAAGACAGAAGTGGGCTCCATGGGGGTCCAGACCCTAAACGATGATGTGGGAACACATGAAACACCCCACAGACCCCGGCTGGGGCTGGGGAGTCAGCCTGCAGGTGACCCGGCTGAGCAGCCCTCAGACCCCAGCTCCCCTGTGAATTCCTCACGACCTTGTCGAGGCCCCTTGTCCTGCATGGGTGGCGTGAGGGAGTTGAACCACGGGTCTACTCCTTTGTGTGGAGTCTGTGCTGTCCCATCGGCCTCCGATTCTCTGTCTCCCTCCTTCACCACTGATCTCCCCTGTGACCTTCTGTTCCTCTGTCTGTCCACCTTCTTTCCTGTCACTTTCTGCTGTCCCCAGTCTCTCCTGACCTGGGCTTCTTCATGTCCCCCACACCTCCTGATGGACCACTGGGTGTCCATTTAGTCATCAAAAGAGGCCCTTGGTAGCCAGGACCTACATGAGGGGCTGGGGCCAGTGAGGAGCAAGATATAGTGGCATTTGAAGTGATTGTCATGTTCCTGGTCACCAGCTGGGGTCAGGTGGTCGGGATCCATGGGAGATGCCAGGCAGGTCAGCCAAGAAACAAGCCCCAGGACTTGGATGCTGAGCTCTTCTGAGCACAAAGAGACTCAGGCCTGCAAGACATCAGGAGGGAGGGTGAGGGCCACAGCCCAGGGCCAAGGCTGAATGGCAAGAGATGAAGCACAGGGACCCAGGGCCACCTGCCTGTCCAGCTGGGTGGGTGCCGACCTCTCCAAGCCCCAACCTTCCTCATCTGTATTATGCAATGGGCATAATACAAGCAGCCAATCAGCAGCAGGATTTGCAGAGGCAACAAGGATAAAGCATTTAGTGCCATGCTTAGCACCAAGAAGGGGCTGCTGAAGCCCACCTCTGCTTCATCATAGACCATTTCTCCTGCATACAATGTCACTTTACCTTTGTGTAGCACTTGATAGGGACACTGCAGGTCACCAGTGATTGGAGGTGCAGAGGTAGAAAGGGCAAAGACCTGCCCGAAGTCACCAGTGCCTTGTGGCAGAGGCAGTGCTCTGCTGGGGGTCCCCTTTACCTGCCCTGTGCTGGATCTTGCCAGGACCATCCTGGCTGTGGCCATGAGAAAGAAGTCAGGGTGGTTGGGAGGCCTAGTATGGCTGACTTGCCAGGGCTGTTGCCTGCACTCGGCTTATAATGGAAAGTGCTGCTCTCGGCAGTAACGGGAGGGCAGCCTGGTCCGAGGCCTCTCAGGTCTGCTGAGCCAGCACCCCCTTTGTGCCCCCACTATAGGGCCTGATGTCTGCCAGATTATAAAATGGGGGGTTGGCCCCTAGTCCCCTAGAGCACAGCCTGTCCTACAGCAGGAAGTAGCAAGTTCCCAGGTAAGAGGGACACCACTGTGCTGCCAAGTGCTGGTGTGGTTGGGGGAGGGGAGAGAGAGAGAGAGAGAGAGAGAGAGAGCGAGAGAGAGAGAGAGAGCGAGAGAACAGGGCAGGGAATCCAAGATAAGAGAAAAGGCAGAGAAAAGACAGTAGAAGAAGAAAAGAATAAAGCAAAAGCCTACGGAGAAAGGTAGGCAGAGACACACAGAAGGCAGGACTCTGGCAAACAGAGAAGCAGCAAGAGAAAAGAAAATGGCAAGAGGAAAGCAGTAATGGGATTAAACAGCAAGAGACAGGCAGGGAGCCAGAGAGGAGCAGCGGAAGGGAGAACGAGTGAGAATGTTTTCTCCCAGGAAAACGTGAGTCTGCCGTACTCCTGCGGCAGTATTGCACGGGATGGGGGCAGGGGTGACCAAAAGCCAGATGTGGCCCAGATGTGTTGCCTGCCCTGCTGACTGAGGGCTCCAGAATGGCCACAGCCTTCCTGGATGGAGGCTGGAGGAGGAATCTGCTCACCCCAAAGAGAGAGAACAAAGGTTGGGAATGGGGGAACCAGTGCTGTTCGGGGGACTACTTCTCTACAAAGATGACAGAAGTGTTTATTTTCCCCTGCGGACAAAATCAAGGCATCTAGAACACACTCAGTAGCAAGGATGGAGCTAAAATACTTCCACCCTTATGTCCCCAAGGCAGTGGGGAACCACTGGAGTTGGCCAAAGCCCTCTCCACCCAGTGCCTACGCAGCCACAGTGCTTGCTTTTGGATTCCCGGATGTGAGCTAAATCCATCCACGTGGGCTCTCCGGCATAACTGCGGCCCTGGCCTGTGTGTGCTCCCACGCTCCTGGCCAGAGGACGCCTGGGGCTGCCGCCTGGTCACAAAGACGTGGACACACAGTGCTTAGTCTCTGACCAGATGTCAAATGGGATGCTCCCATATGCCAGGTGCAGAACCAACCACTGAGAGACAGGGGCAAACAAATCAGAGAGATAAATGCCAGGCAGAGCATCTGACACCCCCTTGCCTGGGTCCATCTGCTGGAAACTGGGATTGGAATTGGATACCTTCTGCTGAGTGGCTCAGGCAGGGCACCTCTCTCTCCCAGCCTCAGGATGCTCAGGGCAGGGGGCACAGTGACCCTCATTACTCCTCTGGGTTTCAGGCAGGGCAAGATGGGTAGATCAACTTTGGTGATCATGCCTGGCATGCCCGAGGCCTCCCAAATGTAGCTCCTTACTGTTGCACACCTGGGGAGGCGAATCAAGGCTGCATCCCCAATTAAGTGTGATGTCTGGTCAAGAGCTGCAGGAGGCTGTGGAAGGTACACGAGGGAGAGGGGGAGGTGGATGGCGCTGCTGGGAGATGGCACAGTGCGGTCAGAAGCCTGGGGGAAGGCAGCTGAGGGAGCAGCAGTCTCCAGACAGGAAATTCTTGGCTAGGAAGCAGGGATGGAGGAAAAACATGTCCAGCTTGTACTTCCAAGGAGAGAAGGAATGAGTTCGGGGTGCCTGGAAACACAGGGTGAAGGAGGCATGAGAGTGGGGTGCTGCCCCCACACTCATGGAGGCCAGAGGTTTCCTTACAACTTTGCAGGACGGAAGCATGTCTCAGGCTGCAAAGGTTGCAGCCACAGCGGCAGTGAACCCGGGTCCTGATGCCAAGAGCAAGGGGGCCCCACCCTCGGGACCAGCTCCTGGCCCTGGGCCCGCCCTGGCCCCAGCCGCCGTGCCCATACCCAGTGCCAAGGTGGGGGACCTGCCTCCTGGGAGCTACCGGGTAAGGATGTGGGCACCAGGCAGCTTGGCTGGGCCCCTTGTTTCCATCCATCTCTCCTCCCACTTCTTTGTCTCCTCCTTCTCTTCCTCCTCCTCCCTCTCCTCTTCCTCCTCCTTCTCTTCCTCCTCCTTCTCCTCCCCTACTTCCTCTCCTCCTCCCTCCTCCCTCCCCATTTCCCTCCCACCCCTTCGTGCTCCTCCTTTGCCAGTTTTCTCTCCTCCCCTTCCCCCCACCTCCCTGTCCTTTCCCGCCTTAGCCTCTTCCTTCTCTGTGGCTTCTTTCCTGCCTTGCCTTCCCAGGCACACCTGGGTCCAGCCAGTCTGAAACCCCAAAATTATGGCCAGGGGTCTCAACACCCCTGGGAAGAAGGGGCCCGTTCTGGAGTTGTGACATGAAACAGAAACATGACACTTCACTGCTGCAGGAGCAGCTGCTGCTGATGCTGGCCCCAGTGAGCCTGCAGAGGGTGTGTCAGTGCCCCTGGAATCAGGGGAAGAAGAGGAAGAGGGCAGGCTCAGCCGCAGGTGCCCCCACCCGTCTCAGAGGCAGCATCAGCCAGCAGCCTGGCCTCACTTCCCAAGGAGCTGCTCCGAGCATCCGGGCTGCAAGGCTCCTGGAGATCAAGGCATCAGGCCCCAGGGACTTAACTGGGTTTTGCTTTTGGTCTCATGCGACCAGAATCAGCCACCTTCTATTCATGACATGGCCTCATGTGATCTATTCAAGACTGGCTTTCATTTCCATAGTTTTATTTGAGCAGTCATTTTAATTTATTTTTAACAGCACAACCAGCACCTGCAAACCCACTATTCATATAAAACCTAGGACTTACCTGGGTGGTGCAGTGCAAACCAGTACCCCAGCTACTCTGGAGGCTGAGACAGGAGGAGCATCACAAGCTCAAGGCCAGCCTGGGCAACTTAGCAAGTCCCTGTCTCTAAATAAAAAGTCCTGGAGATGTGACTCCTCAGTGCTTGCCTAGCATGCGGGAGGTCCCGGGTGCCACCCCCAGTACAGAGAGGGAGTGAGACGGAGGCAGAGGCAGAGGCAAAGAGGTAAAAAATCCTCTACCGGACCCTAAGTTTCCAGACATCTGCCACTCTCGTCTCCTGTCTTCACTATCTGCTCGCTGTGTACTTCTCTAGGGTGGTGTGCTAGTCCTCAGAAGTACGGCTTGCTTTCATCTTATTGAGACATGCTGAGTGTGCTCTTTCTGGCATTCTTTTTTCTCATCTCTGTCTATGTGATTCCTCATTGCGCCTCCACCTAGTTGAGCCATTTGTTCTGGCTGCTGTGTGACTGCAGGTTCAGAGCACATCGTCACCCTCCTGCCACAGACCCCTCCCCCGGTGGTTGCAGTATGCCTGGGGTATTCATTCCTTTGCTTGTGTTGAGATGGGTCTCACTGTGTCGCCCAAGCTGTCCTCCAACTCCTGGGCTCATGCCGTCACCTTGTTTCAGCCTCCCAAGGAGCATGGACGCCAGGTGCGGAGCGCAGCACCTAGCCCGCCCGCCCAGCACGGTCATGTCCCTGTCCTGGGCTCTCAGGCAGCGGTCTCACCAGGGGGCCAGCACAGCCGGGGAGGTGCCAGGTGCAGGTAGTGGGAGCCTCCTCTCTGCAGCTGGGGAAGGAACCTAAGCCTCCAAGACAGCAGACAGCAAGTAGCTGCCTCAGCTTAAGCGAGCCTTCTAGTTTGCCCAACTCAGGTTGGCAAGAGGAAAAAGAACCCGATCTCAAGGCTCAATGGGGAGAGGGTGGTGGAGTCCTGAGAGGGGACCAGCAGACACTTCCTCCATCTGGGGCTACAGACAGACACAGAGCATCCCAGGCCCCACACTGCAGAACACTTAGTCTTCAGCAGGGCTGGAGAAAGAGGAGAAGGGGAGAAAAAGACAGAGACTAGTGGGAAGAGGGAGAAAGAGAAGCTGAAAGCACAGCAGTGGCTCCGCAGTGTTGCCACTCGGGGGGAGTGGGGGTGGCTTACAATTAAGACCCAACATAGCACTGGAGGAGGACAGGTGACCTTTGAGCCCAGAACAGAAGCAGAACCAAGATGCCCAGTCTAGAGCATGAGTTCAAGAACCCGAGTTAGGCCAGGAGGACTCCAGGACTGGGATCTGCGGCAGCGAGGGTCTCGCAGAGACACCACAAAGGCAGGAGAGGCCCAGAAAGGAGATCCCCCGCCCAGCCTGCTCCTGCGGACGGTGCAGCTCTGAAGCTTAGTCGTCGGAGGCCGGAGACAGGGTCATGCCACAGGCCGTGGCTCACCAGACTGCACACAGCCTGTGTAGATGGGGACAAGTATGCAAGGGACTCCGACCTGAAGCTTCCCTGGGCTTAGATAGTTTGCACCTCAGGGGCACAGAGCTGGGTCATCCCCCTCACTCCGTGTCCTCGGCGTGGGGGCTTCTCTCCTGCAGCTGGTGGTCTTCGAGCAGGAAAACTTCCAAGGCCGGCGGGTGGAGTTCTCGGGAGAGTGCCTGAACCTGGGAGACCGCGGCTTCGACCGAGTGCGCAGCCTCATTGTCACCTGTGGACCGTGAGTGTGGCCTGGGCAGACGCTCTGCCCAGGATACCTGGGCCATGGTACCAGCCTTTTTAGCAGGCGCCTCCTCTGTGCCTGGATGGTGTAGCGGTGTCTCTGTTCTTCCCAACCCTCCCGGCAAATCCGACAGGAAAGCATGCACCCCGTGCCCATCTCAGTGCGGTGACCCCATCGAGAAGGTCACACTAATTATAAGCCATGGTTCTGGGCTGCAGGAAAATGCTGCTCCTACTACAGAAGGAACCTCAGCGCATGGCTAAGGGCTGGAAGAAGCCAAAGAGCCCTGTGACCACATGCTGTATAGTATCTCTCCTGAGATCATGTGACCCTAGAGCGAGCAGGAGGAGCCAGGCACTGGGTGAGGACTCCAGCTGGCGACTGCACCATGCTGTATGAGGAAGAGCCCATACTTATCACCATGTAACAGGTGGGGAAACTGAGGCTCCACGGGGTTCAGACAGGTGGCTAAGATCACCCAGTAGTAAGCAGCTGAGCCCACATTTGACTCAGGCTGACTGGTTTCATTTCCAATGCTGTGAAGTAGCAGGCCTCACTGGCTGGCTGGACTCTGGGCATCTCTTGGACTTCGTGGTCCACACAGAAAGCAGGAGTCATTGTCCCTCAGTAGGCCAGTTGTGCTGCTCTGGCCCCAGTAAACAGAGGTCAGGGCGCTGGACCAGCCCAGGACAAAACCTGCCCTGGTTTCCTCCCCACAACCCCCCCGGGAGCATGGTCAGCCTGCATTCTGAGCCCCTTGGGCAAATAGCAGAAATGGGATGCACTTGAGGCTTTGAAGTCAGACAAGTTTGGGCTGAGTCCCAACTCCTCTGTTTGCTTTGTTCCGTCTCTGGACTCCACGTTCTTCTTCTCTAAAATGGGGAAAAGCACAGCCCCTACTCACCCGCACAGGATTATTCAAGATCTATAGAAGGTAATACAGAATGGAGGTGGCATTTTGTGGGTGCCCACACACAGCAGGTGTCCCCCCATCACCCTCTCAGTATAGACAGGTCACCCTGGTCCAGGGGCCATTGTGCTTCCTCTACCACCCCATCGTGGTGCAGCTAGCACCAGCACAGCTCTGTCCCCAGCCCTCAAGCCCAGCTGGGAACAGAAACTGCCAGATGTGGCCAGCATAGGGTTTCAGGCTGTTTTCAGTGCAGGTGACTCAAACTCAGACTATGTTTCCTCGGAGACACAGACGCAGCTGTTCTTCACTGTGTGCACCCAGGGTAGGTACAAACAGCCCTGTGGTCCAGGGCCCGGGGCTGGGTCTTGGCAGTAGGGCTGCCAAGAAAAAGGATGATAGAAGGAAGTGAAGAGGGAGAGGAGGAGAGTATCCACAGCAGGGTGGGAAAAACATCTGCTGGGACCTGGGAGACTTCCTCCTGACCCCTGACATCACTGCACAACCTTAGGCTGGGAACTTCACCCCCAAGCCTCAATTTCCTCATCTGTAAACTCAGAATCTTGTTCTTTCCCTTTGCTCAAATGCAAGCTCCAAGGAGCCACAGGAGAGGAAAAAGGTATTGAGAGGGATAGGCCAAATCCTTCCCTCTTGACTCAAGCCATCAGAACCTCCCAAAGAAGATAGAAGAGGTGTGGGGAAGAGTGAGCAAGGTAGTAAGACCACATCAGTCATAGCGGGCTGCAATGGCTTTCTGAAACCACAGGGCAAAAAATTGTGAGTCAAGATTAGAGCTCAGGTCTGTCAGTGTCCAGAGTCCATGAACTTAACACCTACATGGTTCTACCCTCTAAGACTCCCTCCCTCTTCATTCATGCACCTCTCTATCTTCACATTCATGGTCCATCTACTTCCCCACCCATCCACTCATTCGTCCATCCATCCATCCACCCATCCACCCATCCACCCATCCATTCATCCATCCGTCTATCCATCTATCCATCTACCTACCCATCCATCCATCCATCCATCCATCCATCCATCCATCCACCCATCTGGAATTCCATCCAAAGATCTACCCACTCAGCCATCTACCTAGCTGTCACCTATAATCCACCTATCCATCCATTCATCTACTCATCCATTCTACCATTTCTTCCTTCCTTCCTTCCTTCTTTCCTTCCTTCCTTCCTTCCTTCCTTCCTTCCTTC
>NDGN011545783.1:0-10654 GCA_002564285.1 Tympanoctomys barrerae | reverse complement strand
ACTCAGGCCCTTGCACTTGCCAGGGAAACACTTATTCCACTGAGCCATCTCCCCGGCCCCTACTGCCTGTTTTTTGAGAACTCACCAAGAATGGTTCTTTTGAAGTTGTTAGAAGCTGTATTTTGTGGCAAATGAAAACTATGAAACACGGATTTCAGGCTCCATAAGAAGAAAGTTTTATTGGGGTGCAGTGGTGCCCAACCCTGCTTACTTGGCCCCAGACCAGGGCTGCCTTCCCCAGCTGTGGCAGAGCTCAGTCGTTCCAGAACTTAGAACAGCAGCTCTTGCCCCTTAAGAACAGCTATGGGTACCTGTAGAGTGTTGGGGATGGCCCACACTGCTTGGGAGTCAGCTCCACTGGCCAGGAAGGAGGCCTGGCCAAAAGCAGAGGCTGGGCAGTGGGGTGCTAGGTGAGCCGGTGGGCTGTGCGTGTGCCTGGGGAGCCTGTTTTTGCACCGTATCCTGCGTGAGCACTGTCCCTCCCTGAGGCTGCCCATGCGGTAGGCCTGTGCTGAGTGCTTGGTTAATCCACGTGACACCCCATTGTACAGATCAAGAAGCAGGCTGGAGAGGTTGAGGCTGAGGCGTGTTTGTGACTTGCCGGGAAAGCTTGTCCCGGAATCGGTGTCCTCCCACCGCAGCACACGGCTGACACGTTAGAGTAGGGAGCCCTCTGAACTTCCTTTAGTGGTGGTGTAGTGGTGTGACCTGCTGAGTCCTGCGCTATATTTTGTGTACAGTAGCAAGATCTTTGAGTGTAAGAGAGTCTTAAATCTGCCTTAGGGCTGTGTACGTGGAGACCCCGAGAGGCTACTCTTCCATTCAGTAGGTCGTGACTGGGTCAGCCTGGCTTTTATTCCAGGTCTGGTTTCTTAACCTTTCACCATGGCTCCAGGCTGGGCAGGACAGGCGTGCGCATCTCTGTGGCTCCCCTGAGGCGGACCTCCAGGCCCACGCTGCCCTGCAGGGCTGGGAACACATTCCTTCTCTGTCTTACAAAGGACAGACAGGCATGTCATCCAGCTGCCTTTGTTGAGGGCTCCTGGAAGCCTCACAGTTGCCAGGGGGCACTGTCTGTGCCTGTGTCACGTCCCAGGGGAGCTGCCCTGCACTGGGGAGGAGAGCTGGCTTGGGGCTCAGGCCGCCTGACGGGAGCTAGTGCTCTCTGGGAGGTAACAGCCTTGTAATTCATGTCCCCTGCCCTGCAGGTGTGGAGTGGAACCTGGGCCTCCTGCACACCAGACTCATCTGTGAGCTGCATGTCCAGCCCAGTTAATAGTTCTCAAAAGAACAAAAGAGCCTGTAGTGGCCATCTTTGTTCTGAGTGGCTCTGACAACCTGCATACTTTTGATCCATAATTAAGTGTAGAGTTGAAGAGAAGTACGCCAGGAACACGGGTCTCCTCTCCGTGGCACAAGGGGCCGCTCTTCCTGGAGAGATGGCAGAGGGACCGGCTGGCCAGTGCCAAGGGTGCTGTGTGATTGGCACGGGTTATGTAAGCCACGGTCTGGGCACCCGAGGTGCTGTGACTGTAGGTCACGCGTTCGATGAGCCTTTGTTGATGCGGCATTTCTCAGGCACGGTGATGGCATCGTGACTGTGGGAAAGAATGTCCTTATTTTTAGGAGTTCAGCCAGAAGTGTTTCAGTTCTTATCAGGAAAAAAAAAACCAAAAAAACTAGAGATCTAAATTAGGGGCATGGGTTTATATTTTATGGTTCTTAGGACTTTCCTGTAAGGTTTTAGGTTTTCTGAATGAAAGGTTGGGGGCTGCACGTGATCTGCTGAATGCTGAATCTCGCTCACGCAGCGCTCAACCTTTTGCGCGGCTCATTCTTGGTGGGTGGAGCCCGCCTTGTTTCCCCTCTCACCTGCTGCTCTTGGCGCGTCGCTGCAGCCTTCGGGCAGCTGGCATGGGCTTGCGTCTTTATTCTTCTTATGAGCCCTCCTCCCCCCGGATTTGAGTTGGTGATGTGGAAGAGGAAGAACCCACAGTACAGATAAAGGGAACAAATGGCGCATTCTGTCTTGTGCACTGTCGGGAACTTCTCCACGTCCGGCAACCATCTGACTCACTGCCGGCCACTAAGTCCCCCGGCTTTGCCTCCTGCGATCAGTTTCTGGAGTGTCATTTGACTGCTCACCCTTGCCGGGCAGGCAGCAGCTGCTCACATGGTGACGTGATGCGGCCGACTTAGGTGGAGGCTGGGCTGAGGCAGGAGACACGTGACGTGTGGCCGGCACAGAAGCGAAGGCTGGGTGGGCCTCGGCCTGGGAACAGCCCGGGGGCTTGTGGGTGGTTGTGGTGCCAGGTGCTCACAGCGAGAAGTCCACTTCCAGGCTCGCTCAGAGGCGAGGGTGAGTGGGCTTGTGAGGCGAGAGCCCTGCCAGGCTGGCTGGACAGGAGTCTTCTCCTTCACTTGGAGATGAGATCCGTGCACGGGTGTCGGTGGAGGGCGCAGCCCCGTGTCACGGACAGTGGCCGTGCGTTTCGGCTTGCACCAGTCCCAGCTCCCCTAGGTTAGTGTGCGCTGGTCTCCACCTCCCCTGTGAAGGTTGTCGGACAGTCCTTTCCTCTCCTTAGCAGTTTTAGTTATGTTTCCTCTAGTGACTGCTGTGCTCAGTCTTTCTCCTGGTTGGTCTCTAGTAAGCCCCTGTTGGTGCCTCCTGTGAGGTGACCTGCACACGCATTGTGTCGCGCGGCTAAGAAGCTCCGCACAGACTTCACTCAGTGATGGCGCCCGCATTGGCCCGAGGGCTCTCCTGTCCTGACTTGCTTGCGCGGGGAGCTGCAGCCCTGCAGAGTGTGTGATTTAGCCAGTACTCAGAGTTTTCGTCTGTGGTGATCATAGCCACACAACTCCCTCAAACATGGTAGGAGTGCTTATCGGTCTGACTTGAAATACTAAATTTTGAGGAACACTCAATTTTGACGACTCTGTACTCCTACTGTAATCCTGAGAATAGACCTGCAAGTACTGTATCAAGGGCTAGGACTGCCACAGTGTGCTCAGCATGTGGTGATTGGCTGCTTCAGGCCCACTGCAGACCTGTTATTTCGTAGGGGGAATCTGCGGATCAGAAACCGAGAGTGCTCTGACCTTACTGTGCCCAGTGACGTAGGGTGAGGCAAGTTCCTTAGACTGCGAGGCTGCACGGTCTGTGAGAGCCACAGTTAGTTACCCTGGTGTTAGTGAGCTGGCCAGAATGAAATTCATGAAGTGAAACTCAGTAGAAGCGGCTGTGGCTGGGACAGGGCATGCTGAGCGAAGCCCAGGCGGGACGGCAGGCGCGCGCAGGGCTGTGCCCGTCCAGGCGAGCTAATGCTGGCAGTGCCGGGCTCCAGGGCCCTACTGCCTGTGTTCATCTAAGTCCAGGAAGTTGGTGATTTTTGAGCCTTTCATGAATCACTGCTCGTGTCAGAGTTCTCGATTCCTTTGATAGCCTTCCTGGTCAGAGACGGTTGTGAGATTAGTTTTAGTTGGTATGGAAGTCTGCCTGGCTGCAGTAGCTGCAGGTGTCCCCTGTGCCCTGCTTTGGGGCTGAATCCCTTTGCTGCGGCCCCGTGGCACTTGGCTGTAGCCCAGAAGGGTGTGGAGCTGTGAAGACGTGTTCTGAACCTTGCTGTGAGTGACGTCCGCTGGGAGGTTGTCACACAGGTTGCTTACCACATGAGCTCCCGGCCCACCTAGGAATGGGGCTCAAGTGGGCTGGGGACGTGGCTCGCCTGACTCCTCCCAAGTAGTCCAAAGCGGCAGGCAGTTCGTGTGCTCTGAGTCCTGCGGGATTGTTGGCACTCACTTGTGCAGCAGCCTGCTGTCGGTGTTTCCTGTGGCCAGAGCAGCGCGCAGCACTGTGTACTCACCCAGGACGAGCCTCTTGGCGGGTGCGTCAGCTCCCAGGAGGCGAGGCCCGCCTGAGCCTGCAGTCTCTGTCTCAGTGAAAAGGGCGGAAGAGAGAAAACTAAAAGGAAGAGGAAGAGTCATGGGTTTTCAAGCATGTCTCCTCCCGTTTTAGGTCAAAGATCGAGGCCCAGAGGCCACTAGGAGGTTTTTTAACTGGTTCTACTGGAGCATTAACTTGGGAGCCATCCTCTCGCTGGGAGGCATTGCCTACGTGCAGCAGAACGTGAGCTTCTTCCCTGGCTACCTCATCCCCACCGTGTGTGTGGCCGTCGCCTTCGTGGTCTTCCTCTGTGGGCAGAGCGTCTTCATCTCCAAGCCCCCAGATGGCAGTGCCTTCACCGATGTGTTCAGGATTCTTGCACACTCGTGCTGGTCCCAGAAGCGCCGCGGAGCGCGCCCAGGTGGCAGGTAAGTGCTGCGCTCCTGGCTCGGGTGCAGGGGCTCGCTGATCACCGTGGTGACCGTCCAGCTCAGCTCGTGCCCGTGGCTGCTCCGTGGTTTCCAGTCCGGTCTGCTTCTCCCTCTAGCGCAGTGGGGATCTGTTGAGCAGAGCATACCGACAGGAACTTGCAGGGGCGCGTGGGGGGGGCGGTGTGGGCCTCCGCTGTGCTGCTGATTTGCAGGAACCAGGGCGTGCCTGTGAGAGAGCCCCTCACTTCAGCAGCAGCTGCAGCCTCTCTGCAAGGCATCCTTGGGCGCTGGGGCTCTGGTGTTAGGGAGCCGCTGCACTTGCATGTCTGTGTCCATTTATTCATCCATCCGTCGTGGCTTTTTGAGACCAGGTCTCCTGTGAAGTTCAGGCTGGTATTGAACTCACTATGTAGCTCAGGTTGGCCTTGAACTCCCTGAAATCCTCCTGCCTCAGCCTCCCCAAGTGCCAGGATTACTGGTGTGTGCCACCACGCCCAGCAGAGAACCGTTTGGTTTTGTTTTGCAGTGCGGGGACCTTGGGCGTGGTGGCAAGTGGCCGGCCACTCAGCTCACTTGCAGCTTGCGCTTGCCTTTGACACGAGGTCCCAGCAGCGGAATTTCAAGGTGCAGTTAGGTGATCTCGCTGCCAGGTGCGTCGCCGAGCACGGGCTGCGTGCGCGCTGCACCTCCCCCTCCTTTTGTGCCATGAGAGGACTGCTGCAGTGACCACCTGGTCAGTGGGGGGCACTGGGGTGGCCTTGAGAGGCTTGGGGGTCCCGGGAGGCCACTGCCCCACCCATGAGGGCCACGCCCACGTCTTCTGGCCTGCCCGGCCTCGGGGTCTGGTCTGGGCTGAGCTCTGCCCTGGGAGCGGCGTCCTGTGCCAGGCCCCGAGGCACACTCAGGAGGGCAGTGGGCTCGCCCCTCTGCTCTGAGGTCTCTATGGCTCTGGCTTTGTGTTGGGTTGTGAAATAGCATGCCAGCCAGGCGTGGTGACACCTGTAACCCGACGTGTGGGAGGCAGCAGCCAGCCCGAGCCTTGCACGCATCAGTGCTCGTGTCAGAATTCTTTTTGATCCCTTTGATGGCCTTCCAGTCAGAAACGGCTTGTGGGTTTAGTTGTAGTTGGTATCCAGCCTGCCCGGCTACAGTAGCCACGATGTCCCCTGTGCCCTGCTGAATCCGCCTGCTGGAGCCCTTGGGCACTTGGCTATAGCCCAGAAGGGTGCAGAGCTGTGAAGACGTGTTCCAAACCTTGCTGCGACTCACAGCACAGATCCTGTCTCAGAAAAAGAAACCAGAAACAAAGCAGCACGCTCCCAAGGGAGCTCGGGGTACCCGGCCCGCAAGTCCTAAGACCTGTGCGGTAGGAGCGAGGCCCAGCAGCTTGTCACTTGGCACCTGAGCGTTCTCAGGGAGGCACACACAGAGCACAGTGTGGCGGGTCACTGAGGCTGTGGGCAGTACACTCAAAGGAAAGTAACCTGAAGAGGGAGAAGCTGTCGGGTAAAATGGCGCTGTCTTTGGAGTTTAGAGTCCCAGTTAACAGAGTGTCTGTCCCTTAGTTTCTTTCCTCCCCCGCTTGGCTCCTAGGCGTGGGGAGCAGCCCCTGTAGAAGTGGGCTTGGAAGCCCCACAGCCCGTTCTGGCAGCAGGGAGCACTTGCTGGGGTGCTCTTACCTTTCCTCACCAAAATATGGCTAAGTGCTCAGTGTTTATTTTCCCCTCTCAAATTCCAGGTTAAAAATATCAGCTGTGCGAGATAAAAGTAGTTCAGATCATGCCCGCTTTTAAAGTGGGACACGCGTGGGTTTATAAACCAGAAGGGCCACAGTTGCCATTTCCCTCGAGTCAGACATGGGCCGCCTCACTGGCGACTCACTTTCCCTGGGGAGTTGGCTTGCGAGCCTGGGGTGCGAGGTTTCCCCATTCCCTGAACACCTGGGATGAGCCTCTGTGAGGAGCTGGGAAGGGACTGATGCAGGCCCATATTGGGGAGCAGGTGCTAGCACAGGAGCCAGGGCCTGGTCGGAACTGTGACCCATGGCGGAGGGAGCCCAGGGTCAGTGGGTCCTGCGGTGGCCAGGGCTACTGCTCTGAGGCCAGGATTGCGTGGATTTGAATCCTAGCCCCCTCTGAGTGCTTGTGACCTCGGCGCGTTTGTCTCCCTCTTTGTGCCTACTGTGCTCTGGAAATGGGCCAGTGAGGCTCCTACTACTGCCCGGGCTTGTGAGTGCCTTGTGGCTGCTACATGCCGCCCACTACGTTGCTGTGTGGCCAGCAGTGTCCATTTGCCCTGGGGCTCCCCCACCAAGGAGGGATGGCTTTCGCAGCTCAGCACCCTTCCGTCCAGGGAGTTGGCAGGGCTGTGCCCGCAGGCAGCTGCTGGCTGTCAGCGTCGGTGTCTGAGTAGTGAATGAATTAGATGTGAGGTATGGCCCCCCAGTCTGAGCCCGGGGCTGTTGCGGGTCTGTGGAGCCTTAGCTGAGCCCAGTGGTGTGGCCAGGGCCAGCGCATGGTGGCCGTGTGTGGCTGCGGCAGCTGGTGTCTTCCAGTGCCCCGAAGTCACAGCCATGCTGGCCAGAGATGCTTGTGTTCTGCTGTGCTGGGAAGTAGCTGAGGCAGGTGCATTTGGTGTTTGCTGCTTGTGAGCCACAGAGCAGCTGGGGCCGTCAGTGGAGTGAGCTGTGTTTTACCCCTGAGCTTAATTTGTTATCAGATGCTGGTTGCTGGGAGTACAAGAAAACTAATTCCTTCATTTTGTTTCCCTAAGTGAAGGCATTGGAGTCTTTCAGCAATCTTCTAAACAAAGTCTGTTTGATTCATGTAAGATGTCTCACGGAGGGCCGTTCACGGAAGACAAAGTGGAGGATGTGAAAGCCCTGGTCAAGATCGTGCCCGTGTTCTTGGCTCTGATCCCTTACTGGACAGTGTATTTCCAAGTGAGTCGCGGCCCCGTGCAGGTGGCTTTTCCTCGTCCTCCTGGAAGCGCTGCCGGGACCCGGGGCTCAGAGTGTCCCCGCAAACCTCTAAGAGTTGGGGTTTTTTTTTTTTTTTTTTTGATAGTGGGGTTCTGTGGCTGCTTTCAGTATTTTGAAAGCCTCTAATAACCACCACGTCCCTGCCCCAGCCGGAGCACTGTCTGTCCCAAGTCCCAAGGCCCCGCGTCTTCCCAGTGGCCGGGAAGGCGTGGGGTGCACGTGCGTGACCCTGCTCTCTGTGCCCAGATGCAGACCACGTATGTCCTGCAGAGTCTCCATCTGAAGATCCCAGAGATCTCCAGCCTCACAGCCAACCCGCACACGGTGAGTCGGCCTGCTGGCCCTGACCTAGGTTCCCACGTGCCCCGCAGCCTGGGCAGCAGTGCTGGCGTGAGCTCAGGGCGATTGCCAAGCTGGAGCCGCTTCGCAGGCGCGTCTCTCCAGAGGCCTCAGCGCTTACTAGGATAGGGTGACGGACCTTGATTAAACATGCATTCGTGTTTTCCCCGGGTGTTATGTCCCTTCCCCCTTGAAAGCACAGGGCATGGGTACGCACGTGTGAGGAGTGAGTCTGCAGGTGTGGGCCCAGGAGCGCTGGGCTCTGGAGAGGCCCTCACTGCCTGTGCTGCCCGCAGTTCCCGGCCGCCTGGCTCACCATGTTCGACGCCGTGCTCATCCTCCTGCTCATCCCGCTCAAGGACAAGCTGGTGGACCCCGTCCTGAGGAGGCACGGCTTGCTGCCGTCCTCCCTGAAGAGGATCGCTGTGGGGATGTTCTTCGTGATGTGCTCCGCCTTCGCTGCAGGTGAGTGGCGGGTCCCTGGTCCTGGGGTCCTCTGAGCCTGCTGGGGTGCCGGCAGGGTGGGAAAGGGGCCCAGGGTGCTGCAGGGGGCATGGGGGCTCCTGGTCGTGCCTCATGTAGCTTCTAGAGGCTGGTGCCAAGCGGGTGGGCTTTGTGGACTGAAGGTGCACCCCACGAGGGTGCCCCTCTGTGGGGCTGTAGGTGGCTTACGATGCCTGGGAGCTGCCGAGCCCTTCAGCACCGTGTGTTTGTGTGCATCCTGGCGAGGGGAGGAGAATTTGTGGAGCTCTTCCAGGCTCGTGGCGGCCCCTCGAGCTGGAGAAAGCGGACTGGAGCTCCCGGGTCCGCGAGGGAATTAGCTTTTCAAAAGGCTCTTCTTTGTTTTCATACTTCTCGCGTTCTGCAATGCTCATCTTCTACTGATGAAGCCGAAGTACTAACTGGGCATGGTGACGTACGCCTGTAGTCAGAGTATTTTGGAGGCCGAGGCAGCAGGATCATGAGTTTGAGCCCACCTGGGGCAGCATGGTGGCTTAAAAAGACCCAGTCTTGAAATCCAGGGAGAGGGCTGGGATGTGCTCGGTGTGAGGGCCTGGGGCCATCCTCATAACCCCCAGAGGAGGGGCTGAGGCTTGCGCTGCCTTCAGCCTGCTGCGGAGGTGTTCCTTCATGACTGTTAGAAGTCACTGAACCCTAACGTGGCTCAGCCTGAGCCTACCACAGGTCCTGCGGCTCTGAGGCGCTCGGTTCTGAGCACCCGCTATGCAGGAGCTGCTGTTGCCCCCTTCCTGGAGTGCTGACTGGGCTGCAGCAGTGAGTGCCTTGGCTTCCAGAGCCTGTGCACGCGAGGCCCAACGTAAGCAATTCAGTGAGGCTTGTGTGGGTGGGCTTTCCACTGTGTACTTGTCACGTGAGCGCCTGCCGGCGCTGTGCACTGCAGAAATAAGCAGGAGCAAGCAGGAAGCAGAGCACAGGCTGTAGTGTAGGTGCGCGTGGAGGCCTTCTGCAGGAAGGGCCTGGTGCTGTTCCCTCCCTCAGTGGCCCTGGGGTGGGGGTGGGGCCTGTGCCTGCAGCCGCCTCCCTGGGGACGGGGCCCTGCCTTCCTGGGGCCTTTGCTCCTGAGTCCTTGCCTGCTGTCTTTTCTTGCCATTTTCTCAGTGGCCACCCTGAGAGGTGTGTGGTTTCCCCGCTGTGGGATCAAGGACGGAGGAGTGGCTTGAGGTTTACCAGTCCCCTCCACTCTTTCCATGTACTGGCAGACTAGCAATGGACAGGGCCAGCAGCATGGGGGGCAGCCGGGAAATGTGGCAGCATGGGGCCAGGGGACGCCAGCGTGTCCAGGCCCGCCTTGCCAAGTGCCACGTGTCAGGAGAGAGCTCAGCACACTCCCGGGGCTTGGGCAGTGTAAATAGCCTGCCGTTTGCTGGAGCTCAGTGGCTTGCAGCTGCCTCTGTTCCTCTTTTCTTTTTTGGCAGGAGGGAGACAGAGCCTCCTGCGTAGTTCATGTGGGCTTTGAACTCACCCAGTGGCCCCAATGGAAGTGGAACTGGTGGGGATTCTGCTGTCTCAGCTTCCCAGTGCGGGGTGACTGGTGCGCGCCCGACAGGCCGCCTGTGCTTGGCGCAGCCACACTCCTGGTTTAGGGTTACAGAGGTGCAGTCCCGCGCTCGCGGATCCAGGAGAACCCTGGGAGCCGACCAGCGAGCTCCTGATGCCGGCCACAGCCCAGATGCGACCCAGGCTGGCGCAGGGGGCATCTCAGATCAGCAGGGCGGAGAGAGAAGTGTGCTTGTTTGCTAGCTTTTGATACCTAAAAAACGGGTGCTGAATTTATCTTACATCTTGAGGTATTTTTCCAAAGTTTTTCATTTTCCTTTTATTGTAGCAGGCTAAGTTCCTTAGGTTTCTTCGCATGGTAGGTTCCTTCGCTGTTTGGTGTAGCTTTGATTGCTGTCATGTATTTTTAAAATTGGATGAGGTAGAGAAGTGCTTGCCGAAGGCGCCCTTCGTCTTCAGCGTCTCTCCTGCTCCGCCGGCTCGCTGCTGCTGAGAGCCACAGAGGCCGCCGCGGCGACCTTGCCACCCAGCTTGGGCACCAGCTTCCGGGGAGTTGGAGCAGCAGGAAGTTTGGCTGTTCTCAGGCTAGTTGTCTTTCCCTCCACCTCGCTGCGGTGCTTGCACTTGGTGTTCACTGAGTGGCCTGAGGTGCGTGACCAGGGCTCTGGGCGCCCCCCGCCCGCCCCCGTGCTGGGGTCTCTGTCAGCGGCACCAGGGGAGCCCCGCAGCGCTGGGCTGTGCCTGTGTTCCGGGGCTTTGGGCGTCGTCTGTTTTATGGCATTTTTATCTTTTTTTTCTGAGCTATTTGCATTTTTTTTTTTTTAACTTTTAAATCAGTTTTCTTGAGTCTTAAGGAAATGGGGTGATGGTTCAGTGGGCTGGTACCAAAAGAAAAAAAAAAAAGAAAATGTATTAGAGTAATCATAAAAATAGTCTGAAGTAAATCCACATTTCTACCCTCCTTCATTTGTAGCTTCGACACACTTTTTTTTTTTTTTT
>NDGN011545781.1:0-11671 GCA_002564285.1 Tympanoctomys barrerae | reverse complement strand
TCACAGCCAGTTACCTCTAGCTGTGCGGTCTCTGGGGGCTCAACTCCAGGAGTAACTGTCTGCCTCCTCTGGGATGAGGCAGCGCTGCTGGGCTTTGGTCTCCTCCACCTATAGAAGCACAGGCTGGTCATCACATTGGTGCACGCAGTGCTGCTGCCCACTGAGGAGCACACCAGGTGCTGGGGACAAGGTAAGTCAGGCCCCTCCCTACCCTCGAGGCACCCACAGCCCAGTGGTTCCCAAGCATGGAGCTGTCCATCCCATGGCCCCCAGCCTCCCAAGTTTGCTCTCAGCAGGAACCTCCCGGAGCAGCAGGTTGGGGGTGCCAGGCTCCTGCTTCTGCCCCTTCCCACAGAGGGGCCAGAAGCTCATCTGCCCCTCCGAGTCACTACTACTGCCTGAGGCATTGTCTGGAACCAGGAATTCTGAGGTATTCTCCTGCCTTAGCCCTTGCTTGACTCTGTGGTCTTCTACAAATCCTTTGACCTGATTTCCTCCTGTCCTAAGCCAGGGAGTGGTGGTTAGGGCAGATCTTCCACTCGATTGGCACTGGGATCCACGCGGGGGCTGGTGTCATACTTCTAGGTGTGCCAGGGAGTCAGCGAGGTGTGGCCATGGGGTCTGGGCACCTGGCACCGCTGGCCTGCTCTGCCTCCTGGCTGCCATGAGCATCTGTTGCCACGATGCTTCTGCCTTGGCTGGGAGAGGCCTCCACATCTTTGTCTGCCAGGGTAGCATGAGCAGCTCGGCGGCCTAACCAGGAGCAGCCTGGACACATGTTCTCACTGTGGGGTCACTGTGAGCCCTTGAGCTTTACTTCCTTGTCCACAGAGCAGGCAGGGAAGGGGATGACCAACCATGAGGTCACAAGTCTATGCAGGCCAGAGCCCCTTGAATTAGGCCCATGGTGCCACAAGGCAGGACTTTGTCATGTTATGTAAGAGCCATGCTCCCTGGATGCGCTGGGGGGCAGGGAAGCTCATGGAGTAGGGCTGGGGAAGGAAGGGACTTCTCTATTCCTGGGGCCCTGGATTGGATCGTCCTGCAGGCTTCTTCCAACTCCACATTGAAGGACTCAGTATTGTGGCCTTCCCAACAACAGAATGGCCCATGGGAGACCCCACTTCGCATGGCATGTGGGTCCTTCCCTGGGCTCTGATGGCAGGTGCCAGGGGCACCTCTTCCCCAAACTTCTTTTCTTGGCGTCCACTCCCTTACTGCCAACTCCTGACCAACCAGTTCAAGCCCATACTATCCTGACAACTCTGTCTCTAGCTAGGCTCACATGCTGAGGCCCCAAGGAAGTGGTAGTGAAGGGGTTTGAAACTTTAAGTCTTTCTAATCCAGTTTAAGCTAACACTGCTCAATAGGAATAAATAATACAAGTCACATATGTGCTTTCAATATTTGAGTGGCCACAATACATTGACGCTGTATGTCAAAAACCTTATTTCAAAGTGTCATCAATAATGAACTTATTGAGATCTTTTTCCATATTAAATCCTTGAAAGCTGGTATGCACTACATGTACCAAGTCTCAGTTTGGACTCCCCCCATCTCACAGTGCTGCTTCTGGGGCAGGCCTGTCTTCGTCCTACCACTCCTTCCTGCTGAGTCATAGGGTGACGTGACATAATCAGAGGCCACTTGCCTATCTCTGCGCCCCCCAACCCACTTCAAACCTATGGTTCTGGGGATCCCACCTTGCTTTTGGGCTCTTTGGAAATTGTGGCCCCTCTTCCCGCTCACCTGTCCTCCTGCCACCTGCTCTGCCTCTCCCTCGCTCTCCTGGAGAAAGCATCAGTTGTCAGACAAGCAACCTTTAAAATAAGTGAGACAAAGGTGACAAATGTGCCTCATTTACATTCAAGTTCTATGTAGGGTTTTTGGCCTGTTGAATGGCACCTCTATCAAAACATCTCATTTGGAAACATCAGAGTGGCTTTTGATAAGTCATCTGTCACTCTAACAGTGGCTGACAGGCCTGGACAACAGCACAGTGGTATCTAGTACACCGTGGGACACATCTTTTGCCATCGCATAGTATTTTACTTATTCAGTGGAATCGAATCCCTCTTGAGGGAAAGCCGCTGTCAACACTGCCAGGCCAGGCCTCCCCTCCTTCTAGCTTTCCTTGGGCCCTGTTCCATTCCTACCTAGAGTCAGCCTTCCCACCACAGTGGAGCTCTGGACCCTCCTCCCCCTCTGCCACAGTAGCCACCTGGGAAGGAATGGAGACTCTGGACCCTATGGGGAGCAGGCACATGTCGCTGGCCTAGACTGGGACCCTGGATTGGGATCCTATCTGTGGGCTTTGAAACAGCTCACCCACGCAAGGCAGAAGCCCAGCCTCCTTCACGACATCCGTTTCCTGGATGTCACTGCCCACTCTGCTTCCTTGTCCTTTTCCCTGTCCTCCTCACAGCTGTACTGACACAGCTGCTCACAATTCTTATTTCCTCTCAACTGCAAGTGAAACAAGCTTTTTTTTCAAGGAAAGAACATTCACTAAAAGTTAAATAAAAATAACACACATACCCCAAAAGAAAAAAAAAATATGAAGAACTCAAAACTCCAAAAAGCAGAGCTGCAAGTGCCGAGTTTCTCTGCTCCAAATAAAAGCAGTCAAGTTCCTGACGATTTGGGCTGCTCTGGTCCAAGCAGCCTGGTCGCAGCCCTGTCCTTCTTCTGACCGCTGGTACCTGGAGCTCTGTGGACTCACCACGGAGGTCTTCTCCCCCACTTCTTCCTCCCAGATTCCCTCCATGCCTTGGGGGTTGAGACCTGGCCGTATAGGTGAACAGGCCTAAAGGGGCAGCCGCGCTGGAGAGGCCCGGGCAGTCCCTGAGTTAGGGGAAGGGATTGCTGCTGAGAGAGCTCTTTCTGTAAAGGGAGAGCTCCCCACTGTAACTGCACCTAGGTCAGCCTGAGGCAAGTGCCCTGTGGGCCCACAGCGCACAAGATGGAGGATGTGCTGTCCCCTGACTCTCAGCAGTAGGCTCAACCCACTCTCCATCCCTCCTTCGCTGTCATCTGGGAAGGAGAGATACAAGTGTAGAACACGGGTACTTTTGTTCAGGGCAAGCCTTCCCCTGTCTCTTCCCGGGGTCTGCTGTGCTATCGACAGAAGTTCTAGAGAAAAGAGCTCTCACTCCATGGCTGGAGCAATCTCACTTCCGTTGTGTAGCTTCATGTGTGGCTCTGGCCCAGTAAGTCACCTCATTTCCCCAGCTGTACAATGACTGGAGAACTCCAGTTCCAGGAAGGTGGACCAAATGCTGTGAGCACTTCCCGTTGTAAGTCCTTTCCCCTCCTCCTCCCTGTCCTCCTCCTCACTCTGCTTTTGCAGGGCAGAGAAGAAACTGGGGAGAGTGGCAAAGCCCTCTTGCCCCTAGCTCCGCAAGGGCAAGTGCAGACAGGGTGAGCACACCCGCCTTCTGACTGCCCTCCACCTACCACACACACATGCTCAAGCCTGTTCCACTGATCCAGCCAGCCATCCCTGGGGAGGGTCTGCCATCTTTACAGGACGCTTCCATGAAGGGAGGCCACACTGCCAGCCATGGCAAACCTCACCTATTCCAGGTCACACTGATGGAATGTTAACCACATGGCAGAGCCTGGGCTGCCAGGACGGAGGGACCCAGCCTAGCGCTTGAGAGGCTCAAGCAAGGAGGCAGGCTGAAGCCTGTGACTCCTGCTGAATTAGGGCAGGTGCTCTGGGAACAGGAACAAGGACACCGTGAAGGAGAGGATGACTGAGCTGGCACTTGGAAGATAATGAAGAACTCCCCAAGCAGAGAGCAGAAGGACAGTTGAGAGCAACAGGTTTAAATATAGAAAAAGCACAAAGACAGCAGCCCGCTCTGGAGAGTTCAGGGCGAGGAGAAGCACTGGGGAGCTGGGCAGGCCTAGGGCTGGGGCTGGAAAGCTGGAGACAGAGAGGGTGGGTGACCATCCATTGCAGATGGAAAGCCCAGATGCCAGCCATAGGATGGAGAAGAAGTGCTGTAAGGGCAGCTTCAAAGAGGAAAGGGGGCCCTCGGCCAGCCATGAGGGAGTTAGAGCCAGCGGAAGGGGACGTGGTTCTAACCACTGTCCCGTCTTGCCAACCACCATCACCCTGGGGATTGCCCTATTGCAGTGGATGGATAGAAATGGGCACATCCCCACCCATACCTACTGGGAAAGGGAACTAACCCATTTATTAAACACCAGCTATATGCCTCACTATTGACCAGCACGATCACCTTTAATCTTCAAGATAACTCTCACGATACTAGTCTCATTTTATGAGACAGAAGCTGACACTACAAGAGGTTAAGTGATTTGTTCAAGTTCACATAGCTAGCAAGAGGCCAAGGCAGGTTTTGAACCCAAGGCTTTCATATTCTAAAGGCTTTGTTCTCTCCACCATTCATATGGAGCTTTTCATTTCCAACTGCCTGAAACCAGTCTCCTTCCATCTAGCTCCTGGGGTTGCAGCAAAATTTATATGACACTGATGCTGCTTTCATCATTAGAAGGCTGTCACCAGGGTGACAAGGAACAATGACACGGAGCTGTCACCATGGAAGAAATGAGGCACTGAGGAAGGCACTCCATCACAGCCTCTGGATTAGAGGCAGCCAGCACTCTGCCTGACACAGGATTCTGTCATAATTCTGCTTCCACTGCATCCCCACACTGGTCCCAGCTCCCTGAGCTCTGACAGACAATGTCATAGTTCATGGCAAGAGGCCAACTCAGCATTTTCATGATCCAGCAAGACTAAAGTGATGCTCAGCCAGGGGGGACCAGAGACCCTGATGAGGGTCTGATAAGGGCTGTGGCCAGCATCTCCAGTGAGAGCATCTGGGTGTGCACAAGGACATGCCTGCTCGCAGTTGCTGCCAAGTTCCAGGCCCTCTGCCATCCAACCAGAGACTTGAGGTTAGAGGCTTTCTCTAGGGTTGCAGGTGGGATAAGTTGATAACAAGCAGTTTCTGACAGTGTCTCCTTTCTGACCTCTTCCCTGTCCTAAAGCTCCTCGGGAAGTGGAGGAAAGGAAACTTAAAACCTGTTTTTATTTAAAGAGGGTGTTGGCTCCACCTATATGGAGAAGCTGTAGCCTCTAGGAACTGAGAGAGACTTGGGCTATCTGAATCTGAATTGATCACGGGCCGCTATGTCCACCACAGCATGAGTGGGCCGCTCCAGTAGCCAGGAGTCAGCTCTGCGTCTGCCCCTCAGGATGCTGGCTCACAGAACCTTTAGGGGCCCTGCCCTACCCAGGATTCACCTGAAATTGCTTCTCAGAGTAGCTGCTTGCTGCAAGGTGCTGTGGGCCCCCTCCTTCTCCCCGTAGCAGCAGTAGGAAGTTCCTGCCTTGGGAAATTCCTGGCCTCCCTGATGGGAGGCACGTGCTGTTGTAATACAGCTGCCTAATCAGTTGTTTAAACCAGACATTTGGTGTGTAATGACTCCTGGCTGGGACCAGAGAAAGCCATCAGCTGTCCCCTGCAGGGACTAGGCCTGGCCGACTGTGGTCCCCACGGGCTGCAGGAGCAGCAAGCAGGCCCACCTGCACAGAGCTAGCTCTGTGGGGGAGCAGAGAGGGTGCTTGATGGGAGCTGCTAACAGCTAGCTGGGCAGAGAACTGACACCTGGCTCACCCCTCACCTGCCCTGCCCTTCCTGGACACAGGATGGACCCAGACCATGAGGGGTAGAATGGGGACCCAAGAAGGGGGTGCCTAGAGTCATCCCCGGCTTTGCTAGTGGCCTCAGGGGGCCATGTCTGGGACAGCACAGAACAGTATGTCTTCACCTGTCTCCCAGCTGGAGGAGACAGAATCTGGCAACACTTCCGGCTTCCCAGCCCCTGGATGCAGCTATGAAGCCAGCAGACTTGCTTTTTGCTCAGAGTTTGGCAGTCTAGGGAGAGAGGCATTGGAGAAATATCAGCTACAGCCATGTTAATTATTAGTATTTTTATCTTTATTACACGGGAGAATGGCCCCCCTGTTAGTTCCCTGGGAAAACGAGCTGGCATCCCCCAAGCTTGCCCAGGAGAGCAAGGACTGCAGAAACAGGCTTCCGACACAGACTCTCCATGAAGCTTTGCCTGCCCGGCCACTGCGGGCCTCTGCCTGCGGTCGCCGCCTCCCACACACATGTGTACAGTGTCACAGGGAGGATTGGGCATAGCCCCTGCGGTACGAGGGAAGGCACTGGGCCCTTGTTCTTGTGCCACTTAAAGAAAACTGGCTGAACTGTAGCAGATCAATGTGGAGAGGTCGGAGCAAAGGGAAGACCCCTGCTTTGGTTGCTCCAGAGCTTTCTACTGACAAGCACTTGAACACCCCTCGTTCCTTAGTCTCTTCCCAGCCACTTGGTAGTGGAAAGGGAGGTACCACGCACAGTACTGCACTTGAACTGTGGCTTCTATTTGTACCAGCTGTGTGCCGTTGGGTAAGTTGCTTAACCTCTCTGAGCCTCCATTTTTCGGAAGCAAGATTATCCCAAAGCTGGCACATGGTAGAGTTGGGATTAGGACACCTGGGTTTCCACCCAGACAGATCTTTTATTGCCAGATGTTTTCTTGGAATATAGTTGTGGTGTTGCTATGGCCTGAGTGTCCTCTGCTCACCATTTTACTTTTCCCCTCCATCAGCTCTTTCCTACCTGGGCTTCCCCACACAAGTGACTTCCCCAAGGCCTCACCTGGTGCCCAGAGCAGCGCTTTGGAGAAGCAGAGGAGACCTAGTGAGGACCTGGGTGGGCCTGAGTGAGATGATGGTGATAGAAGAGAACATTGAGGGTGAGGAGACCAGGGTCAGGGAGGAAGGCCAGAGCTGGGGAGGGAAGGGAGACACTGGCCCAGGTGAGGCTGCATGGGTGGAACCCCTAGAGAAGAGCCCACGTGCTGGAGGCCTCTTCTTCCCGCCTGTCAGCACCAGGACACCTCCTTGCGTTTAGAGGCTCGTGGGCCAAATGTTTACCCTGTCCCAAATTCCCGAATTGAAACCTGATGTTCAAGGGGGCAGTGTTAGGAGGTGGCGCTTTGGGAAGGAAACAGCTCATGAGGGCAGAGCCTTCATGAAGGGCATGAGTATCCTCAGAGCAGTGGCCAGAGCTGCCCTGTCCCATCACCACGGGAGGCCGCAGGGGAAGACAGCCTCTGTCTGTGAGTCAGGAGGCCTCATCAGACGCCCTGAACCTGCCAACACTGATCTTGAACTTCCCAGCTCCAGAACTGCAAAAAATAAGTCCTGTTGCATATAAATTACTGAGCTGATGGCATTTTGCTCTGGTGGTCCAAATGGACTCAGCCAGGGGCAAATCAAGCTCTGAAATAAAGTATGATGTGAGTATAAGTGTANGGGGCAAATCGAGCTCTGAAATAAAGTATGATGTGAGTATAAGTGTAAGAATTACGTCAAGCGTGGGACAGTGGTACACACCTGTAATCCAAGCACTGGGGAGCCTGAGGCAGGAGAATTGCTGGACTTCAAGGTCAGGCCAGACTGCAGAGTTAGCTTAAAACTAGCCTGAACTAGTGAGACTAGCAAGACAATGAGACTCTGTCTCCGAAGGGGGAGGGGGTGAATTACTTCAACCCCATTGTTTTTATTATTTATTTCTTTTTGTGCGGTACCAGCAATTGAACTCAGGACCTTGGTCTTGCCAGGCAAGCACTTATTCTACTGAGCCATCTCCCTGGCTAACCCCATTGTTAATATGTAATTATATAACATATGTGTATGTGTCACATGTGTCTTTCTATATGTCTATAGGTAATCATATATGTTATTAAAAGTATTGACACCCCTTACTAGCCATACGATTTTTGAGCAAGAACTTTAACTTCATTTAACCTTAGTTTCCTAGCTGCATGATGGGACAATAAACAGTCATGAGAATTAAAAAATGAATGGCAAGTTTCTGGTGTAGAAGAAGCCCTTAATGAAATCCACTAGTTTAATTGCATCTGTTGTAGCAGCACAAGGCATCTATGGTTGTTTCCATTTTAGAGCTGAGGAAAGTAAGCGCAGGAGGTGGTGGTGGGGTGCAAGTGTGGGGTACAGGTGTGGAAGGCAGGAGTCTTGTCTTGCCTCCATGGTACCCCATGCGGGGTGGAAGCCTTGGTAGGTATTTGTGGACTAAAAGACATCACCTTTTGTTCAGTGAGGCCCTGGCACTGGGGCCCAGAACTCTGGGCTTCCCTGGTTGGGCCATGCCCATAACCTGGGGAGGCAAGGAGACCCTTACGGCCAGCTGGAGCCCTGTAGACAGTGAACCTCTACAGAGCTGCCATGTACCCCTGTGCGTGCTCACATAGTAGGACCCCCAAGGCAAGACCTGAGGCTGCGGACAGGGGGCTCCTGCTTCACAGAATGCAAGGGAGGTAGCATGCGGTCCTAATGGTCCCCTGTGGTCTCCTGCCAAATCTGGGCTGGCTTTTGTGCTACACACTTCTGACAAGATTTTTGGGGCAAATTAGATAACCTCCATACGACTTGTTTTTTGTTTTTTTTTGTTTGTTTGTTTTTTGTTTTTTTTTATCTGCAAGATGGGAACAATAATAGTAAGAAGGTGTGGAGCGCTGGGCTTTGAACTGGCCAGGAAGCAGCCTGCTGTGAATGCTGAAGTGGCCACGGAGGCCTGGTCCTGCAGTCAGGTGCCTAACAGCCTCTGTCAACAGGGAGGAGAGAGAGGATGGAAGTCCCTAGACTGCGGCTTGTGGTCCTCAGGCTGGAGGGAGCCAGTAGTCACTGTGGAGTTCCCTGTGCTTTAGCTTTCATGAAGCAGGAAGGAGGCCTGAAAAAGCAAGAAAGGGAAAAAAAAGCCCCGGCAAATTCTCCTCCGTCTTCTCCCAGCTCTACAGCTCCAGGGGGAACTGAGCTGCATAATACAGTGGGATTTAATAAAACGCCTTAACTCACGAAGTTTGTCTGCTGCCAGCTCCTTAATTAAATTGCCTAATGCTGCTTTGTGATGGCTGCACAAACCCCGTGTTTAAAGAGAGTGGTGTTGCCATGGCGCTCCCGCCAGGGCGAGGGGCGGGAGGCGCATACAGATGAGGGTCGGCTCTTCCTGCCAGCCTCACCCTGCTACCCACCCCCATAGCCACACACACTGCAGTCACCGGGCCTGGTTTTCCTTCCTAGGGAAGGGTTTAATCCTTGCAGAGAATGCAGAACCCAGGCTGTAGAAATGGGAGGTTTGGGGACGAGTGCACAGGGCAGAGAGGTGGGTGCTGGGGGGCAGAGAGGGGGCGCAGGCCTGGACACGCAGGGCAGTCCTGTGGGGGGCACGCGCTATGCAAACTCCACTTAGAAGGCTGGTGAGCCCCTGACTGAAGTCTAGCACGCGGCAGGGAGAGCAAGACTCTCTTGGTAGGCACTGGTTCTCAGCCCGGGGAGTGCAGTACAACCAGCTAGGAATTCTTTTCCAAATATTTTATTATAAAAAAAATTCCAACAGCTAAGTTGAAGGAATTTTACAGGGAGCAACCATGTACCCACCACCTACACTCTGCCATTAACTTTTCACAAGGCTTGCTTTATTACCTTTATCTCCCCGTCTATCTCTACTTTCATCTATCCATCCATCCATCCATCCATCCATCCATCCATCTTGTTTTTGGTGCATCTCAGAATAAATTACAGACACCAGCACGTTTCTCTCTAAATACTTCAGAATTAACAACTGTAAGATTCACATTTTCTTTACAGTTTATTTTAACTTTTGATAGAAAATTTGTATATACAGAAATCCTGGAAATTTTTTCTTTATTGCCATGCCTGGCTCCTACCCTGCAGAGATTGACTTACTTGCACTAAAGTGGGATGTAGGCACTGGTATATTTTGAAGATCCCCATGGGATTCTATGGTGCAGCCAGAATTGAAAGACACAACAATAACAGAAAGTAGATACTTGTCATTTTTATGTCCCCCAGGCAGAATGCAGGGGCTCTCCTGGTCACGTGTAGCTTCATCATGCGTGTTTCCAATGGCAGGATGTACATCTGTCTCTGATCCTGTGTGGCTGTGCACATGTTCTCGCGATAATAAGCATCCTCATGAGGATCATCACGGAGGTGATGGTGCTCATGGAGGACGTTCTGAGCAGTGTGTGCTGACAGCCACGGGCACAGAGTGCTGCTGCTCCAACCAGGGGCAGTGTATGTGGCAGTGGTGGGTCTGGTGTCATTAACAGAGGGGGTGGGCTGACTGTAATGATGGTGTGGTAGTAAATCCCAAGTGGTGGTGACACTGCTGATGACACCTGTCCCAAAGAGAGTTACGTGCCAACAGATGCTCATTTACCATAGGGACAGGATGCCTTGCCAGAGAAGAACGCTGGATGTCACTTGGCCGGAAGGTTGGCCCCTCCCTTGTCCCCTCGGGAGCCCTAGGGCTACAAAGTGCAGCTCCTGCAGGGAATCTGAGAGACAACCTGACAGCCTCCCGACCCTGGCCCCACTGGGGCCCTAGGAGAGGCTCTGAGCTCCGCTCACCTGTCCCACAGCACAAGAGACAGCGCTCCAGTGTTGAGCATGTGGATCACCAGGAGCATTTATTCAGGATGAACACCCAGGCTGGGGAGATTAGCTCTCAGGGTAGGGATTTTATTTGCTCTTGGTATGGTTTCCTGTTTCCTTCATGCCCAGTAAACTCTGGGGACAATAAAGGCAAACTACTCCTTTTGGCTCCCTCTCGCTTACCCCAGGCAGCACGGGGCGGAGCGGAGCAAAGCCCTGGAGTCCTGACTGCTTTCTCTCCCCGGGCTTGGCTGGCACTGCTCTGACTCTTACTGGGCTGCAGGGAAAGGTTTAAGGATGAGAACAAGGTTAGGGCTGCCAAGACACACACACACACACACACACACACACACACATTCTGTCTGTCTCTTTCTCTCTCAATGATGCTAAAAATTAATTTTGAAATAACATTGTCCAACCCATTCTTTTTTTTCCCCTTCAGGACCTCGCGCTTGCCAGGCAGGTGCTGTGCCAATGAGCTATCTACCTGGCCCCCAACCTCACATCAAGTGGGCAGCACATAAAACTCCTATTGAAAATGACAAACACCTGACATGGTGGCACACACCTATAATCCCAGCCCTCAGGAGGCTGAGGCAGGAGGATCACTGTGAGTTTGAGGCCAGCCTGTGCTACTTAAGTGAGTTCAAGGCCAGCCTGAACTGTGCAGCAAAACCCTGTCTCAAAAAAAGGAAAAGAACATGATAATAAAAATACCTTTCTTTTATGTAATGTCATTCATGCCAAGTGAACATACCCCTATGATCTGACTGGCTTTTAGAATGGTCCTTCGTGCAACGCCTCTTGCTTACCTGACAGATGGCTCCTGAGTCTCTTCGCAGATTCTTTCCTCGAAGCCACAAGCCTGGGTGTATTTGCACAGCACTTACAGCTCATAAGGCCTGAGTCATGCTGGTGTTTTCAGTTGATCTGTGCATCTCTAAGTAAGACAGAAGGTGCTATTCTTATCTTCACTTTTCAGAGAAGACAGAGGGTCCTGAAGATTAAGCCTGTTCTCTATGTCTGCACAGATAGCAAGAGGCGGAATAGGAACCAGAACCCAGAGCCCCAGTGTGAGCACCCTGGGGCTGCAATATTAAAACACCACACATGGGGAGCTGTAACACAACAGAAGCTTCTTTT